>JAVYIG010001830.1:0-37500 GCA_035222895.1 Strongylocentrotus droebachiensis
ACTGTACACAGAAAGATGTATATGGGACTACGCACACGTGCGCGACACGTGCGTTTATCTCTCACATACCAATAGATAAACTAATTTACCAAATATATCATTTAGTAGGCGGTTTCCCGGTAAAAATGTTATCATCATGCATTAGTCAAAACATATTCTTTCACATGATTGGAAATAAGAGCTTCCATTTCATTTGTTGAAATTGGGGCGCGTTTCCAATACTGGTCTTTACCTTTAATACACCAAAACTTCAAAAACCTGTGAAAGGTAGTCAATTCCGTCACAACCGCCCCCCCCCCCCCCCCCCCCAGGGGGAGGGGTACTCACATTAAAAGACATACGGGGGATATCCCTCTAATGGGTCACTTTTTCACCAAATTAATGTCATAAACATATATGTCAGGTTTTTTAAATTTTCCAAAATTGTTGGGTGTTTGCCTGGCAAACACCCAGAAATTGTGAAACATGGTCTTTACTTCGAGAAAATGATCCTTTAAAATGGGTAGGGGCGCTATCTTATTTTCGCGTAAACCACTGTTTACTTGTAAATTAAAATGGCGCCCATAACCGTAAACTGGTGTATTTCACTTTATAATATTTATTTCAAAAATCATTGTTGAATATCTGAATTAGGCTAATCTGAATCACTTGAAAACAGCCACACATGAATCGGACATTTTGATTGACTGCAGTATGTGTTGCCTAGTAACCAGACATAAACAGAGAACGGAATGTAGGTCAATTCATTCATGACTTGCGAAGCTTCCTCCTCTGAGTTAGTAGGCAGGCACGTAGCCATGGGGGGAGGGGGGCACGGAGGCACGTGCCCCCCAAAAATTTCCAAGATCGATTGAACTTTTTTAGACCCTTTTTTAAAAACCTTGGTCGATTACATGTATGTGCCCCCCCCCCCCAAAAAAAAAAAAACACATCAAACTCTGGCTACGTGCCTGTTAGTAGGCCCGTTCACACATAAGAATTAGTGTCATTTGGATCGTGATGCAAAGTTAATTTTTGCGACCGTTCACACATGCCAATTTAGTGCGAATTGGATCGCGATGGAAAGATAATCTTGACGTTATATCCTGACTGATGAATCCTGTCAACTTGTCAAGTACCAACGTAGAAGTTGAAGTAGATTTTCGTGGGGGCGACCCATTCACACATAGGGAGAATTCTCGCTCGACGGCAAGAACGTTCGAACTGCGCATGCGTGAATCTCGACGATGAATGTGCGCTTGTAATCCTGGGATTAAATAAATCGATTTTTGATTATCAATACCAATCACACACAAAGCGCCCGGCAAACTATCGCGATTATTGTGAAAAATCCCAAGAATTACTGCGAATTGGATAGCGATGCGAATCTCGAAGATTAGTGAAATCCACACGCGCCAAAAAACAAACAAAAAGATTGTGGATCGCGACGCAAAAATCGATTTTTAAATCTCACTTTTTAATGTAAGTCTGAACGGCCCTATAATGTAAACAAAACAATTTTGAAATTTATGGGCCGAGTATATGACCTAAAAACTTAAGTGAATTCCCCTTTATATTGTTGAATGTATTTCAATCACAAACTGTACCTTTATTCCAGAATTTGATAAAAAAATAGCAAATTTGATTTAACTTAGAATAACTGGTATTACGAAAATGCCAAAAATAGTAAATAGGAGATGGGAGAACCAGGTTTTTATTTTGAGTGATTAATTTGTTTCTTCAATTGTTTTGTTGTTGTTGAAAGTACCGTTATAAGGAAATTTAACCAACGTAACTTGTTGTTCTTTGATGGATTTTTTGGCACCATATTTAATAAGACCATTCCCACTTATACAAAGTATAGGGGATGGGAAAAGGAGGAATCATGTCTTTATTTAACTTGAATACTGGATTTATTTTCCATTTTTTCCATTCTATTTTTTAGTAAATATTTAACGAAATTGTATCGGTGCGATCGTTCTTCTTTCTTGGAATATCTGAAACATTATTTCATAGGAAGGTTCATTTTAATTGTGGTAAACAAACTTATTGCTTTGTATTCATTTCAGTGTCAGTTTAGTAGATGTATCATCGGGCCGAGAAGGCAGGTATTATATATTCTATTCTATATAATTATTATATCTCGATCTCCAAAATAAACATACACAATCAATTAACAACTATACCGGTGTATTTTTTTTTGGAATGACAGAAAATTTACTGGAAAATAACCGAGGGATAAGAAATGAGATGTGTCAGTCAGACCATAGACGTACCACCAACGTTGGTGGTACGTATATGGTCAGACACGGATAGAAAAGTTCAAATTTACAACCACACGCACTGCATAATCACATTTTACACATACACATTAGCGACGTACTTCAGCAAACAATACTCGACAAAATGTTTTCCCGTTATTTCACTTTTTGTGTGACCATTAATGGATTTCTTTCTTTTTACTGCCTTCATCTTCTATTTCTCCATATGTATATATTTGCTTTTCTGTTTCTTTCTTTCCTTATATATTTTCAATGTTTTTCTCTCATTTCTCTACCTCTCTTTCCATAATTGTATTATTTCTTTGTTTCGTCCGTTCTTTCTCTATATGTCTTTTCTGATGTATTTCTGAGTTTTCTCTTCTTTCATCTACTCTCTTTCCTAATATATTTCTTTCTTTCTCTTTCTATTCTTTCTGTTGTATTGCCTTGTCATTTGATTCATCTTCTTTCTCTATATTTCCTTATGCATTTATTACATTTTCTTTTCTTTTGAGCTTCTCGTTTATTATTTTCGATTTGTAAATAATGAGCATGCGATATACGCTGTTGTTCATGAAGTCTTTGATAACACTTATTATTTTCTCAACACTTTGATGATCAATTTCCTCATAATGACAATCAAACCACAATAATCTTTACAAACTTTTTTTTCTTCTTCAATTTCTTCAACCTTGGTCAGTGTAACGAAATTATTCCAACGTTATGGTATTAGTGTATGACTGAAAATACTTTATAACATTTGAAATGAATGCATTCGTATAATTACTGTAAGGTGGTTGGCTTGTTTTATTATGTACAACGCAAGTAAATGACAATGTTTGGTAAGGTTGTACTCATTTTCCTTAGGTCATAGTAATCGACGTCTTGACATGAGACTATCTTCCCCATGCAGAAAACTGACTTAACGTTGGTCGATTCCTTTCGTTCGAAGTTTGTTTTCACCTTAAATTTTCCATTTTAATCATATTTCAAGCAAGATTAGCAATTTCTTTTACAAAAGTCATACAAACAATCATAATTTGGTAATATTCACCTCTCAGCCAGCGCGTGACCTTGTCTGTCCATTAGAAGGAATTCGTGGTTTTGAGGCATAGTTGTTTGCCCAGACCCTTAATAGAAACATCACATAGATGCATGCACTACAATATTTATAAACAACCTTAATATGGAAGCAAGCTTAATTAATATCTTTTATTAGTACTTAGTACATTTAATATTGATGATTTCGAGTTTTTGGTATAACTATTCGTTAGAAAGAGAGAAAGGAAAATCAATATATAGTGCAACGGGTATGAAAACATAATCCAGTCAGTGGTCGGGTCTTCTAAACCACTGCATTCCACCGAGAGTCAAAATTAAGATAGTTTCTGTCGTGTTGCCTCGAATTATGACCGTAATAAAACTGTCAGACTAAAATAAGACACACGACCTTCGTCATAGGCCCATGTAGCGTACGAACAGTCGAACATTACTCTTAAAATTATCTTCTGTAAAAAATGCCATAAGATAAGAATAAGTCAGTTTGTCCGCGACAAAATGTAGACTGTTTCAAGAAAATTTCGCTGGAATTGAAGACCTTGGCAAGATCATTTTAAGTCATTTTGGCCGGCCAGTTCATAGTGTAATTTAAGGCTATTTAGGAAAAGTGTCCCTGAAGAAGGGAAACCAAAGTTTACCTGTAAACAACTCGAGAGAGAGAGAAAAATGATGATGATAATGATGATGATGTTAATGATGGGGATGAATATGAAACTGATGATGGTGCTGTCGATAATGATGATGAAGGTATATGGTGGTGATGATGATGTTGATGATGATGATGATGATATTGCTGAGGATTATAGTGGTGACTGTGGTTATGATGAGGATGAAGAAGGTGATGGAGATGATGATGATAAGGATGATGATGATGATGATACTGATGATGATGATAAGGATGATGATGATGGTACTGATAATAATGATAAAGATGATGATGATGATACTGATGATGATGATGATGATGATAAGGATGATGATGATGGTACTGATGATGATGATGATAAAGATGATGAAGGTGATAGAAATGAAGATGATGAATATGATAATGAAGATTGTGATGATGATAATGCTGTTGATATTGATAATGAAGGTACAGTTGTGATGATGATGATGGAAACAATTGTGACAATAGTAGTGAGGATGATAAAGTAGATCGTATGAAACCGGGATGATGATGACGGCGATGATGATGATGATGATGATGATGTAGATGATGATACTGATACTGATGATCCAAATGATTATGACAGCCACTGATACTTAATTCTTTACAGTGATGAAGGTGAGCATGAAGATAAGAGTGATGGAAAGTAGACAACAGGTAGGGAAGAAAATATGTGTGTGTAATCCAAAATTAAAAAGTCAAAAGTGAATGTAGAAATAAATAGTGATTAGCCATTATTGTGGAACAAAAGGACAAACTGTTGGATACAATACCTAAAACAGGAAGATGTGTAGCGTAGTAACCTATCCCAGTTCCTGCTGCGGTGCATTTTAGATCCATTTTCCCATCAAATCCAACTCTATGAGTAGTAACCAGTTTAGACTGAGTCCAGCAAACAGTGACGCCTGATCGTGGCCTTTCAGAAAAGGGACATATCTCAACAACAGTCCCACCGGCACCTGAATCATCAAGAGAATAATCAATCACTCTACTTTTTAGACAAAAAAATTGTAAAAGCAAAACAAAATCAATTATTATAAATAAATTACTCAATATTACCAGACATAACATGATACTACAGGAACAAGCCAACTTTCTTACGGAATGTATAAAGCCAAACCTTCTTATATTTTGTGATCAGGGGCATGCCTGTGGAGATATGTATACTTGATATTTTCCTTTTGTTCAAACGCTCACAGTGGCTACCACAAATTTAGTTGAATAATAAAGACATCATAATTTCATATCAAAATAGCAGGTTGCATGAATTCGTCGTACTGCATTCTGTACTAGGTCAGAGTAGAAATCTACAAGCTTTATAAACAACACAAATACCCCCCCCCCCACCCTTGTGCCACATTGATTTTATCATGGGATAAATATACTAAAGGCTTTGAAACTGTTTCACAAGGTTATAATTAGAGTTATCATGGATTTAATTAAGATTTTAAATGGTTGATTTTAGAAAGACATTACACAATGCAATCCTTCCATCAATTGGTGTTTACTGTTTTGTGCAAAATGGCACATGTGGCAAACAAGCAACCATGTAGAGATGAGAGAAAAAGAAACAAAAGTGTTAATATCTTTCCAAAGGGCTATCAAAATGAAAACATTTATCCCTAAATTCTCTTACTGCTAAGCTAAAGCTCATGATTAACCCTAAAAAGACAGGGCTATTTGAGGTCTTGATATGGCCGGGGGGGGGGGGGGGGGCATTAAGATCTCGGCCTAGGTTGGTCCAAATAATGTGAAAATTAGCATGGTTGATAGATTAAAGTATATTGAATAAGATAGTAATGTTTATTTTCATTAATGTCTATTTATGTATTTTGTTAACGTTTTTATGACAATATGCAATCTTTTTGGGGAAATATACTTACACACGCACATTTGTGAGAATTACATATTTCAATAGACATGTGATGATATTTTGTCACCTATCAACCAAACCATAGGTCCGCCCATAACAAATTTGATATCAAAATGTGCAAAAGATATGAGGGAAAAAAACTCAATGAAATTTCAGGGCCATAGGTTTAGGGGTTTTGATGCAGCGGAAAAAATCCACCCCCACCGGCCTTATTAGGGTTAAACAAGTTACTAAAATCAAAAACTTACAGGCATTGCACTGGCATATAGGCAAAATCGTAAAAGAAAGGAAATTAAAAGGAAGAAGCGAAAAATATGAATTTCATACCATCTTCATCATCTCCTTGCCAATCCTTCCCTCTACAGACCTCTGCCTCTGGACACAGCCCTCTGGAAATTGTCTTCGCTTCTCCAAATCGAGGTGTCACTTGTGTCCTAAAGAACAAACAAATCTCTCTTTTTTATATTTTTTAAGATAAATGTATGAAGCTAGTAACAATCAGATTGTGTGGAGATCATATACATCAAAAGAGGTAAATACATTTTGAGTCGGTTCCAACTCAAATTTCATGAGTCTGCAGGGGGTAAAACGAGGTTGAATTGAATTGAATTGAATTGAATTTATTTATTCACCATCATTGAAAACATTGAAACAAAAGATAAAAATGTACAATGATAATGTCAATATAACATAAATGCATGACATGAATTATAAAAAATACATGTTCTACAGCGATATACATGTACATTATGACAAAGATAAAGTAAACTTTGCTTCAAGAGTAAAACAATAAATGACTATTTACAATGAGTTTGTGATCGATGGTAAAATAGAGTCAAAAATAGCACATGTGCTAGTCGAGTCTGACTCTCGTTATCTAAAGCCTAAAATAAAGTTAATTTTAAAATACATGATGGGTTTCCAAATCTTATAAATAAGATTGGTGTATAATATTAAAATGAGACTGGTTACTATATACAACTATATAGTTACAAGGTTAGTAAGGGTATATTGTTATAAGTGACTTTTCTCATGACTAACAAGGTCCTTTATAGTAAGGCTTAAAAAAAACCCAGAATACATTGGCAATCGACTTCACATGAATTATGACAATATGACCCAAATAGCATGAACTCATCTCATGCACCCTGGGGTGAGAGGGGGCCTATTTATCTATCTTTCATTTTGGAACCCCACTACTTGAATACATCCTGAACAACATGAAGTTTTCCAGTTCTCTATCCCACTTTCATATAGAAAATATATTCATAGGCGCAAAATATATTGCATTTTAATGTAAAATAAACAAAAGCAATACTCATAGTTTAAAACAATACTAAAAAATACTCTGTACATGCCCTGTTTCTTTCCGGCTGGTGAAGCGAGTGAATGGATGAGTCAAGTCATGTTTATCATTCATGTAGCATGGAGTACAAAGGTCATAATCAGGGCAGCTTTCATCACTGCATTTCCAACGTATGCCAGCTATAGGATTCATTGAACAGCTATCACAAGTTATATGAACATGATTCACACCTGAAAAAAAGAATTGAGGAAGATGGAAAATTAAGAAATTGTATAACAGTATTGGTCTCGTAGCCGTCAATATGAATTGGAAATTAATACCCCGCCCGCCCTCCTCCCCCCCCCCCTCCCCCCCCCCCCCCCAGCATCAGATACTTGAACTTATAAAGCTTTCATCACTGTAAAATAGATAAACAATATTCAGTTATTGACCATTTAAAGAAAATCTGTTGATTTAATTGCTAGATTTAATCTTAATTTTAATATAAACTAATAGAAAAATTGTTAAAAAAATAAGTAAGGGAATCGTTACCTGCGGGGGCATTGTCGAAGAGCGCAAGGTCATATGACCCACTGGACCCGACCTGATAGTTGTTAACATTACCATTATCCCATCTGATCTTGGCCCAGTCTTTAGGAATGGGTTCCTGAGGGTCTTGATCTTTGAGCTTGACCACTGTCCCAAGATGACCCTCACCGCCATCTTGATCTCGCCATGTCCAGGTGGCGCTCCGGACAACTCGCTGTCCAACCTCCATGGTTGCTATCCTGATTTAGATGTTCTAATCTGATTTGATTTATTTGGGCCTGTTTTAATGCAAAAATATAACAACATGCTAAGAATATAATGTACCTATATACCTGCATTTGAAATTCACCACCATCTTCACCTTCTCCTTTCTCTCTCTCTATCTCTTTCTCTCTGCTTCTCTATTTTCTTTTTTTTTCTTTCTTTCCTCTCTTCCTGGATCCACTCCTACAAAAAAAATACCCCTCTCTCTCTATACCTGGATCCATCTCTCTCCCTCACTCTTTCAATCTCTATACCTCCTGTACAATCCCCTCCACTCTCTCTCTCTCTTTCTCTCTCTCTCTCTCTTTCTCTCTCTCTCTCTCTCTCTCTCTCTCTTTCTCTATATATATCTATCTACAGTTAACAACTACAATTATTTATGCTCGATCTTACCAGGTTTTGTAATTTGTCCCGATTTATGTTTCTTGAAATGTGACACAAAGCTTACATCAACAAATATTCAACATAGGCCCTAATCTACCTTTCATTCTTCAGTTATGAAAAGATACCTCAAAACATCACATTTACAAAGGGTATGAATAATCAGTTCATAACTGTAGACCTATCTTTCTCTTCCACTCATGTAAAACGTGACAGGTCCAAGGTGCAATGTAATAACACACATTTGCCTTTAATACACAAATGACAAATGTCTTTCAAATTCACAAAAGCTTGTTTTGCTTTATGGCTGCAGAATTAGGTAAACAAACATGGTGCCAATTAAGTAACTGTTTAGAAGAAGAAAATAAATACAATGGACTATCTGCAGAAAAATGGATTCATAGTTTACAAATTTGTTTCATTATATTCAGCAAACATACATGTATATAACTATGTAAACCTTTTTTTTGTTTATAACTTCCTTGTCACAGATATATATGAACATCAATGCTTACTGTCTCCTGAATTTTAAGTGCAATTTACAATTTACATTAGCAAAGTTGTAGCACATTTTAAGTTAAAATATGTTGCTTTATGAAGAAAGTATACTCAACAGCAAGAATATGTAAATGTCTCAATATTGCATTGAAACTGAAGTCTATGTTTTAGTGGGGATAAATCTTCAAACATTACCCCATCCCAGTAACATACTGGTAACTATTAATGTTAACCAGTAATTTGTAACAGTATGCCTCATGTTTAACTAGATTCCCAAATACTATAAAAAAATTAAAAAAATAACGCTCATGACACATAATCAGGGTCGACTCGATCAGTTTCCTTATTTCATATTCAATTTCCTCTATACCAAAGTAGACTTTCAATAAACATACAACATACACGTTTACATGCCTGATTGCAGGTGTACTGTATACAGAGATGCCAACTTTTGGAAAACAGAAATAGGGAGGATTTGTAATCGACACCAAAAAATGTGCGCGTAGCGCACATCTCGAGCACGTAGCGCCCGACCCATGCGGCCGGGGTCCAGGGCCCGCCTTAGGGCCCTGGAAGCTCTGGGGTTCTAGATGCTCTCTGGTGCAATCTGAGCCTTATTTTGCAGCATTTTACATGTGTATTTAGTTAAATAATTCCCACTTTTTTAAAAATAACATACAAATTGAACAAAATGCATGATGAATTCCTTTCAGACTTCCGAATACACGGGTACTTGATACTGTTTCGGTCTTATACTTCTGAGACCATTTCTTGGTCTTCTTTTGCTGATTTTCCGCCATTTGGATTCTGTGTCAATATCCACGCATTGGTTACAGCGATCCATATGCTGAAACAATCTTTTGCTACTTTGTCTTTTAACATAGTGGAAATACTACATGCTTAAGTTAACAGACGATATTTCTCATTCAATTCACAGATATATATGCTGATAAGCGCCAAAAAAAATAAAAAATTTTAAAATAAATCGGGAGGATAAGGATGGAAATCGTAAGGTCGGGAGTTGGGGTGAATTATCGGGAGCCTCCCGATGAAATCGGGAGGGTTGGCATCTCTGTGTATAGCAGGGATTGTAACAAATATCTGCTGCACAAACAACGGGGCGTTGTGGCGTGCGCCTGTAATCCAGCTAAAAATGGAAGTTACAAACTGATTCAGCCAAGGGCACAGGTTCGAAACGAGTCACGACTTTCAGATGGTGAAGTTAAAGGTCGGTCCCTAGATGTAAATAATCTGATTTATACACGTCTGTAAAAACCCAATTACAATACACAGTATACACACATAGTCATTCACACACGACTCCTGAACCATACAATAGCCATCCATTTTCCCAACGCCCAACTTGACTATTATACAGGTACATGCATGCACACACACAGGATAACTCTTTGCTTGCATGAGACAGGAAAGTGATACCGGTAGTAGTGTAAGCATACAGAGGAAGGCAGACATTTGGGATCAGGGATGTCTCTTCCACAATATCTTGCGATACCCACATTTTCTGCATTCATACATGTTCCTCTTACATATGTCTAAACACATGTCCACAATATATCATTCCAATTTACTACTAGGGAATTTTTTTATTTTTTGACCAGCTCTACCAGAGTAGGCTACTGCTAGTCTTGACTGGAAGATGAGAGAGGGTGTTTTCAGCACATGATTTACCATTCATTAATTAGCCATATAAAACGTGTTTTAAATATATTGGGAAAATATTGGCAATATAACCTTGCTGATAACCTAAGACTGAAATGTGTCTCTTATAATATCAACTGTATATGTTGTTCCAATGAAACTACGTGTGGTTTCACTGACCGCCTTTTCCACATATCAGATAGTTATTTCTGCATGCAGTTCTGCATGTCTACGTACACATTGACTCTCGCGTGTTTCACGTTTGTGAGAAAAGTCAATACGAGTTTATCGAGATATAAATTAAGAAAACATTGCATGCATGAGAAAAGAAACCAAACTGGGAACTTACTTGATCTGCAGAACACCAGTAAATCCAAAGTTATACTTCGAAATAAGGTTGGCGACAATGTTTTGACTGCGGTGATGACGTAGTATAAATACAGTGTCCTTTGCCTTCTCTCCCGTTACCGTCGCTGTATAGCGAGCTGGCCGGGTTTGGGTATTCCCGTCGGGAAATCCCCTTTCGCAAGTTTCATTACGTCATCGATCATTTACTTAGCAAACGCGCATAAGCTATTTCTGCAGATGTTAACCGCGGTTTTGGTCTCTGCTGCATTGGCTGACATTAATCATGATCATATTATTATATTTTCTTTCTTAAGTGATGTATCGACATCATTATAAGTGAGCTACTTATCTCAACAAAATCAAGTACTCTGAATTCCTGACAATTTTGGTTGTTTTTCCTTATTTATTGTCATTACATGGGCATATCCCCTACATCTCTCTCTCTCTCTCTATCGCACTGCATGCCCCTCACTGCCCCCCCCCATCTCTCTTTCTCTTTATCCTCCCCCTCTCTCTCTCTCCCTCTCTCTCTCTTTCCATATCTTTTGATCATTTGACATGTACACATGTGCAGACTATTCAAAATCACACACATTTTCTGTTCAGTAATTCAGATGAAATATATTTATTTTGAGGAAAGGCATGATGAATAATTAATGGCATCAATTAATGTATTACAAAAGCTAAAATATAAAACAAATATACAACTGTATAACAAATATGAGACATATTTGATGCATGATTAAAATCAAGACTGATATAGTCTATATCATCAATATTCAAACATTCTAGATGAGAATTACTTTCATCATCATGAAACTTGGGATGCATATAAATAATAAGTTAATTTTGACCACTAAAGTCATTGTCCTCATATAAAAACATAAGGTAAAGCAGTTCCTATTTTTTTATACAGACTTCCAAAATGAAGCAGGGTCTATGTTATTTGACATTCCATAGTTTTTTTTTAAAGTTACATTTACATATAGCTGCAGCACGTATAAGAAAATTTGTATCAAAATTCTATAGAGCAAACAAACAAAAACATAGGTTTTCACTACAGATTGCAAGTCTGTTTAACTAGAAAATTATATTCAATTATTCATTTGAATCAAAAGCATAGTAAAAACAAACATACACATACATGTAGTTCACTTAGGGAGAATGATATATGCATATACACTATACACCATTTCTAAATCATATTCTTCAATTCTAACAAAAGGAAAGACAGAATTAGTCTATCAAATAGACTATCAATTCAACTTTATGTATGAACAAATAATATAATCAAACATCAAAGTACAAAATATAATAGCTGTCAATCTGGAAGTGATAATTCAACTAATATTAGAAATAGTAAACAAATATACCATGCACTGACAGGCTCTATTTGAAATTATGGATCGAGGTGAGAGGAATAGCACTATTTTCTGAGGTACCGCGACGGGGCCGAAACCGATATCACATTGACCTTGATTGATCGCATATCTATGACGTCATCCATGGTATAGTCCCATGATATAGTGCACTATACCATGGATGACGTCACAGTATAGCACATTTTTCTTATCGGTAACATCATAGCATTGTTATGTTTGGTCACATGATGCTATGTTGACCAAGCACTGAACAGGATTTTATTAATCAAAAATATAACAAGGTTAGAGTAAATACTATGAGTAAAATAATGTTCAAGTATTCCACAAGACATGATAGCTTTGTTGTCACAATGAATCTACTTCTCATATATCAGTTTTAGGCCATGATCAGATCGATACACATGTGAACAATTTTGAACAAGATTTTGTCTACAGGAAGCATTTTTAGGTAGCTCCGCAAAATTTGTTGGCACAAAAAGATCCGTCCGGAAAGCAAAATGCATAATTGTTGAAACTCATTATTCTATCACAATCAGGTAGAACCAAATCTTTAGTTTCTGGAGCTGGTAAATATATGCACTCATATATTATTGGGCTTGTCAATAGAATATCAATAGATTCAATATGTAATAGTATATTTGTAAAGCGCTTAGAGACATTTGGATTAAGCGCTATATGCAAATTAAATATTATTATTAATATTATTATTAGAGAATTTTTTATTGGTAAATACCAGTGACTATTCTTCCTTTTACGTTCCAGACACATCTTTTCATTCTACTGCATTTCACTAATCTACCTTAGTAATGGTTCATTAGATGGTCCATGATATGCTACAAATATGCCCATTAATTTACTGAATATCAAATTTGACAACATGTAAAAAGCCTAATCTTACGCCCTTTTTTCTTCTCATTATTAAAATTTACTTTCAATCTTACTATATTTTGTCAGGATGTTACATGGGAAGGGGGGATAGAGAAAAGGAAATGATATTACTGTTTTGCTTGATATTTCTGTATGGTATTGCCATTTCAAACTTAACATATTTCAAGCAAAATTATTAGACCCCTTAAGTACATTTTCTGAATCTGAATTTGAAATGGTGCATCAATGCTCATAGTAGAAATACAATATTGCACAGATTTAACATTATTTCACCAGTGCCTGTTCAATATTTCAATTCACCAGCAAGATCTATTCTGGAGTCTCTAGCAAGAAAGTGAGGAGGGATGCCCATCACATCACATCACAAGCTGGGGGATGTTTCATAAAGCTGTTCGTAAAGTTACGCATGACTTTACAAATGACTTAATTAAATATGAAAAGCCAAATGGGATGCTCAATAATTTTTAACTACATAAACTAAAGTTGAACTGTGCAGATGTAGATAAACATTCTTATTATAACAAACATTTGTAATGCAAAGTTTATTTTTTGCCATATTATAATTGAGGTAATAAGAAATGTATAGTCACATTTTATTAAAACATCAGGAAAAACTTTGGGCATCCTATCTGGCACTTCATATTCAAGTCGTTCGTAAAGTCATGCGTAACTTTACGAACAGCTTTATGAAACATCCCCCTGAACTGTTAAAGCTTCTGAAGCTGTTCAAGTAATAATACCCAGCTTGCAATTGAAGAGGGATGCCTCACACATCACAAGCTGGACTGCTAAAGCTTCTGAAGCTGTTCAAGTAATAATACCCAGCTTGCAACTGAAGAGGGATGCATGCCTCAAACATCATAAGCTGGACTGCTGGAGCTTCTGGAACTGTCCAAGGAGTACCTCTGCAGAGGGCCTTTTCAAGGGCTCCTTATCAAAGCATGGTTTCAGTATGGAACGCACCTCTGGCTTAACTTTCTTCAGAATCGGCGGCACGGTGTCCGGTTTTAGCAATGTCCTAAGAAGCTTCAAAAACTCTACACCTTCCCAAAGGGTTTGCTCCACGAACAACTCCAGGAAGGTGCAAGCAATAGACCAGATGTCATTTCCTGGACCGGCCCAGGCCTTCCCTTGTTTTTGGACCATCTCTGGAGCAAAGTGGGTGATTGTGCCACGTGGTCCACGGAGTGATGTTGAGAGAGACATGGAGCTACGGGTCTTGATGTGGGCAAGGCCAAGATCACAGAGGTAAGCTCGCCTTGATGTACGCTCAACCTGTGGAAGTAACAAAATAAATCCAAAGATTTTTCTACTAGATGAGGGCTACTCTTCTTCTCCATCTTTTACTGTCTCTTTTGCTTCTATTCTCATTTCTTTACTTTAAA
Source organism: Strongylocentrotus droebachiensis (assembly GCA_035222895.1). Classification (NCBI taxonomy): domain Eukaryota; kingdom Metazoa; phylum Echinodermata; class Echinoidea; order Camarodonta; family Strongylocentrotidae; genus Strongylocentrotus; species Strongylocentrotus droebachiensis. The sequence goes on from JAVYIG010001830.1 coordinate 14,479, forward strand.
AATAGTTCTTTCTTCACAATCTATGAACAGAGACTTAGAACAATAATATACTCTTTCTTTATCCTTTGATCCCATTCTACCATAGGTCTGAAGAAGCTTGCATCACAGCAGGTAAAAGCTTACGAAAACAAATAATTTTTCAATGATTGTGAAGAAAGAACTAATTTTCCCGTTACATCACCAATCGAATCAACCTTTTCAGTTATTTCATTACTTGTAAACATTGTAAAAATATTATTCTGTTGAATTATATGGAAACTCAAAAACCCAAGTGAACAAGATTCCTATTTCACATCCAGTTCTATAAAATGAGGGAAGCTAGTTTCTGTATTATTTGATTTTCAAAATTTGTTTTCCCAAGATGACTGCCTCCAATACAAACAGTGGCGGATCTAGGGGGGGGGGGGGCCTGAGCCGCCTCCCCTCAAGGTCAAGCTGTGTTGGCTCAGTCAGTAGAGCGTCCGCCTCACAACCGGGAGGTCGTGAGGGGTCACACACCGGCCGTGTCATACCAAAAGACGGGAGTTGCTGCTACCTTGTTTGGCGTTCAACAATAAGGGATAGAGCAACGTCGATCTGGCGCTGCTTAGTGGCTGCCGGGCTCACGATCAATTTGGCAAAAAGACTTTCCATTTTCGGTTTAACTTAATCAAATTTGGAGTGGATTTTAAACGATTATTAGTATTATTAGGATTTTTTTTACAAATACAAATTATCTGTAAAAAACTTTGTTTTCGAATGGGATTGAGTATGCCTCCGTCCTAAATTCAGGAAATGGATGGAATTCGTCATGACATATCATGATGAAAATAAAAAGCCTATCTCTTGTGGAACTTGAGATATGGCAATTTCTGAAATAGACCTGTGTGACCTTTGAACCCAAAATCTGATCAGATCATCTTCCTAGGCCTACTGTCACCAAGGTTTAGCCTTACATGTATATCTCTAGTACTGTAGTTCTTGAGATACCACATTAACAAAGCTATATCTAGAATTTTAGAAATTGACCTCTGTGACCTTTGACCTATTAATCCAAAATCTGATCCAACGTTCCTACGGTGATACAAATTATCACAAAGTTTGAGCCTCTTATCTCAAGTGGTTCTTGAGATATCGCGTTAACGAGAAAGCGGGACGGACGGACAGACAACCCCAAAACATAATTGGCTCCGGCACCACCTTTGGTGTGCTGAGGCATAAAAACAGACTAATATTAGGATGTGCTAAGCCTATTTTAGTATTGTAATAGCATTTTAAAAATTTATATGTATTTATAATTACTATAAGAATAACTTATATTATTTTTGTCACTTTTAACAACTGATTGATTTTAAAATAATTTTCCTTGACTAGTCTGGGGAGGGGTATACTTGTACAGGCTGTCTCACCTCCCTTAACAGTGGGGGAAGGGGTGTATACCCCCACCCCAGGGGATTTACGCCAATGAACATTTCCCTAGACCTAAACCTCAAATGTTCTTACCATAACGTTGGATGGTTTGATGTCTAGATGGAGTATCTTGGAAGCATGAAGGAAGGTAAGAGCTGACAAGAGACCAACCGTGATTCTCATCTTCAACTCCGGAGTCAGGGTAATACCATCCTTCTAATTGAATGATAAATTGTTAGCATTGTCAAAAATTTAGAAAATGTATTACTTGGATCTAAAACAAACCAATAAAATATATGTAGCTTTCAACAGTTTGTGGTTGGGTTTATCCTTCTTTATCTCTCCTTCTCTTTTTCACACTCTTCTTTTAATTACTTTCTCATCATTTCTATTGTTCCCCCTATCTACTACTTTACTTTCTCTGCATTTCCCTTTTTCACAACATAATTTTCTCCCTTTGTCCTTTTCTCCTCATTTCTCTTCTTCTTTCTTGGCCTCTTCTAATCCTCTCCCACTTAATTTGTATTCCTCTTCTGCCCTTCACCTTCTCTTCCTTTTTGTTTTCTTCTTCATCTTTTCCTGATTCTTCCTTTTCTTTTTCCTGTTTCTTTTCATCTTCTGTCCTCTCTCTCATCCATTGTCAAATCCTTCCTGTTCTTGTTGTTGTTTCTGTAATATAACAACATAAACACTTTTTTTAATGAAATACCTTTTTCCTGAAGATGACATCATGGAGATTCATTCCGTCGATGAACTCCATTACAATCAGGGCCTGTCCAATTCGATGCCCAACAGCCATCAAAGATACTATGTTTGGATGTCTAGCACGTCTGTTATAGAAAAAGACAAGAGATATTTAGTGTTGTAAGCCATAGAACTGACTGTGCAACATGCATTCATGTAATCATCCTCACTTCCCTTTTTACTAGCTGTAGAGATATTAACAGTAACTCTGACAGGTTCCTCTTGATTTTCCTCCCTCCCTCCTTCCCCCTCCTCTGCTACCCTTTCACTCTTCCTCTATCTCCCTCCCTCATTATATGTCACTTACTTATGAATAGAAACCTCTTCCTCCATCTCCCTCCCTCATTATATGTCACTTACTTATGAATAGAAACCTCTTCCTCTATCTCCCTCCCTCATTATATGTCACTTACTTATGAATAGACACCTCTTCCTCTATCTCCCTCCCTCATTATACGTCACTTACTTATGAATAGAAACCTCTTCCTCTATCTCCCTCCCTCATTATATGTCACTTACTTATGAATAGAGACCTCTTCCTCTATCTCCCTCCCTCATTATATGTCACTTATGAATAGAAACCTCTTCCTCTATCTCCCTACCTCACTATATGTCACTTACTTATGAATAGAAACCTCTTTCTCTATCTCCCTCCCTCATTATATGTCACTTACTTATGAATAGAAACCTCTTCCTCTATCTCCCTCCCTCATTATATGTCACTTACTTATGAATAGAAACCTCTTCCTCTATCTCCCTCCCTCATTATATGTCACTTACTTATGAATAGAAACCTCTTCCTCTATCTCCCTCCCTCATTATATGTCACTTACTTATGAATAGAAACCTCTTCCTCTATCTCCCTCCCTCATTATATGTCACTTACTTATGAATAGAAACCTCTTCCTCTATCTCCCTCCCTCATTATATGTCACTTACTTATGAATAGAAACCTCTTCCTCTATCTCCCTCCCTCATTATATGTCACTTACTTATGAATAGAAACCTCTTTCTCTATCTCCCTCCCTCATTATATGTCACTTACTTATGAATAGAAACCTCTTCCTCTATCTCCCTCCCTCATTATATGTCACTTACTTATGAATAGAAACCTCTTCCTCTATCTCCCTCCCTCATTATATGTCACTTACTTATGAATAGAAACCTCTTCCTCTATCTCCCTCCCTCATTATATGTCACTTACTTATGAATAGAAACCTCTTCCTCTATCTCCCTCCCTCATTATATGTCACTTACTTATGAATAGAAACCTCTTCCTCTATCTCCCTCCCTCATTATATGTCACTTACTTATAAATAGAAACGTCTTCCTCTATCTCCCTCCCTCATTATATGTCACTTACTTATGAATAGAAACCTCTTCCTCTATCTCCCTCCCTCATTATATGTCACTTACTTATGAATAGAAACCTCTTCCTCTATCTCCCTCCCTCATTATATGTCACTTACTTATGAATAGAAACCTCTTCCTCTATCTCCCTCCCTCATTATATGTCACTTACTTATGAATAGAAACCTCTTTCTCCATCTCCCTCCCTCATTATATGTCACTTACTTATGAATAGAAACCTCTTCCTCCATCTCCCTCCCTCATTATATGTCACTTACTTATGAATAGAAACCTCTTCCTCCATCTCCCTCCCTCATTATATGTCACTTACTTATGAATAGAAACCTCTTTCTCTATCTCCCTCCCTCATTATATGTCACTTACTTATGAATAGAAACCTCTTCCTCCATCTCCCTCCCTCATTATATGTCACTTACTTATGAATAGAAACCTCTTCCTCTATCTCCCTCCCTCATTATATGTCACTTACTTATGAATAGAAACCTCTTTCTCCACCTCATCTTTCTTGCTACCAGCCGTGGAAATAATCTTGACAGCCACGGTGGTACCTCTCCAGACAGCTTTCTTTACCTCCCCGAAAGCGCCCCGCCCGACTGTTTCTCCCAAGTTCAGCTCATCTGGGCTGATACGGTGCACTCCTTCAAAATCTATGCCAGTTGCAAATGGAGGAGGAAAATTATGAGATTTCACGTGTTCAGGTTATGACTGATATCTTCACAACCTGTCCACTAACTTGGTAGTTCAGAGTTCAGACAGGTTTTGCCATTTATACCATCTCTAGCAATCTAGAAGGACATTATCTGTTTACTTGTGGTATGAATTAGTTTACAGATGAACATGTTTATCACTTCCTGAACAAATTCTTTGGAAGAAGAAAAATACAAATACATAATAGAGACAGAAAAGTACAATGTATCACAGTAAATGTGTATGAAACAGAACTCCTCATTACAAATATGTACACATGAAACTAATACAACAATATACAAAATCATTTCAAACTTTATTGTATATGTTTCTGTCAATGATAGTTTGAAATACAGGGATAAGAACAACAGAAAGAAGTTATCTAATTCGATGTCTTTCATATTTGGAAGTTCTTTACATCAAAATGGCACTATAACCATGAAAATGAATATGGACTTCAGTTCCTTGAAAATCGAAAAAATAATGACTCTACCTAAGAGCGATTTTACAAACCAAAACAGAAGCAATTTTTATAATTCAAGTTTGATTGTAATCCATTAACAGGTTCTCAGAATATTGTGATTGCAGGCTATTTTTCATGTACATGTACGTATGACCGTTTGATCTTTGACCTTATGATCCTAAAATCTATTCAGTTCATTGGCTCTGCAAGATACATAAATGTCCTGAGTTTGATAGTAATCCATCGGTCAGTATCGGCAATGCGTTCGCAAGCTGTTTTTGCATTCATGAGCCCCATGGCCTTCGACCTTTGACCTCATGACCCCCAAAATCTAATAAGTTCATTGGCTATGCAAGATACATACATAACCAAAGTTTGGCGGAAATCCATCAGTGGGTTTTTTTGAGATAATGCGGTCACAAAAACGTGAGGACACATCCCTCCCTCAATTTTTTTAGGGAGGATCGACCCCCCCCCCCAAGAAAGTGCTAAAAAAAAGTACTGACTAAAGACTGCGTGCAACAAACTTTTAGTAATTTAATACCTAAAACCCCTCCGCCCCCTAGACCCTACCTAAGGCAGGCCCTTGGATGCTCATCTGACTGTTATTAAATGCCCAAAACTAAATGGAGCTACGCCTTGAGCCCTGCCGGGGATTTGCCCCTGGACACCACGCCAATTTACTCTCCACCTGCTTATCTCGCTTTGCTCTACCTGATCTTAAATACAAACCCCCACCCCCACTTTCAAAAACATTCCCCGGGGGCTGCATGTAACATGTAAGAGTCAGGGTGATGCAGATTTTTGTTCTGCCCCAAAACTTTTATGCTCATTACGCCACTGCTCCATCGTCCCTTGCATTTCGGCCCCCCCCCCCCCCCCCCCCCCCCGTTCATGAAAAGAAATCGCTGCCCCTGCATCTGCATACCTTGTTTCTTCTTTGGTTTGGGGGCTTTCTCAGCAGAGGGATTCCTTTTTTTCTCATCCTTCTTTTTCTCCTCCTTCCTCGCCTTTTCTACAGCTTCATCTGCTCCTATTGGTATCTCATTGATTCTGAGACAGATGAAAAGAAAGAAACATGTTTTATAGATGAAAAGAAAGAGACTTGTTTTACAGATGAAAAGAAAGAGACATGTTTTACAGATGAAAAGAAAGATACATGTTTTAAATGGAAATGATGAAATCTAAAATAAAGTTTACTTCACCATCTTTTATAAAATCTCTGAGATGAATAATAAAATCCTATTGAATGCACAATGCTATGGCACTTAAACTATTTTCCTTTCCTATAATTAAATTTCGAGTTGAGAGTTGAGTGAATGAACCACTATACCGTGACACCTCCGCACATGGACAAGAAAAAGAATTTGAATATCTGATGCACACCTGCACTGACCATCTACATGTAAATCCTAGTTTGATGAAAAAAGTGCAATAATTGATTGGCCAGATTTTTTCATCTTTTTAATTAAAATCTGGGGTGCACTTGCCACTACCTTTCTGTATTCCTGATTGTTTAATACTTCATCATGAAAATTTATAAAATGAAGATCATCTTACGGAGTGATTCCTGCTACTCTCATCAAAGCTTTCAACAGAACCGGTTCATTCTCCAACAAATTGAAAGGGGTGTGGCCATTGTTATTCTTGATTGTGACATCACTGCCGTGACGTATGAAGTATGCAATGATGGCATCTCTGGGCGTGGTGATCGCTGGATCCCCTATCTCCTTACACACCTACAAAAATAGCAATGATAACGGTCTTTAAAGGATGTTTTAAGCAATTCACTTGTATTTTCATGCAGTTTAGAGTATATATCCATGAAGTTCTATATGATAAAACCTTTCCAAAGGAAAATAATAATGGTAATAATACTCTGGATTTGAACCTTGCTTAATCAAAGTGTTACAGACAGAAAATGTACAGAACCTCCAAACAAATCTTGTACTTATATGCAAGTACTATACATTGCAGAAAAATAGGTAGGGGACCTGCATGCAGCTTTAAGTTTGTGAGAATAGATGAATGAGAATGAACACGCAAACCCTATATATCTGACACTCTGGCTCTGTCTAGATTTGGAGTCCCCTTTTTCAAAGAATATTGCTCTACCGACTCAGAGATCTGGAATTAAGGGTAGGGGAATATAACGGAAATGGGATAAATAAAGGGAAGGAGAGGAAAAACAGTCTTTGGGAGACAGTTAGAAACCTCACACATTCACGAACATAGGCCTACATGACTTAAATACCTTTTGTAATGCTGGAGTGTCATGGACGAAATTCGTGCCGCTGACCCTCCTCTTGACGGTCAAATGCAACATGGTGTCTCCATCCTTGTCTTTGACATTAACCTCTGCTCTGTGACTGACCAGGAGCTCAATGACCTCTGTGTAACCCTCCCAGGTAGCCAGGTGGAGAGGTGTGTGGTGACCTTGACCGGCCTTGATAGTTGTAAGGTCACAATTCGGCTTTTTTCAGAAAAAAAGGTAAAACAGAAAAAAGATGATTGTGAGAAATGCCAGAAGGTGAGAGCTGACCTCACAGAAGATTTAAGCTGTAAACTAAAAGTCTACTCTACAGCTCCTATATCCAACAACCATGACCATGATGCGCATAAACTTCTTCTATCAACCATTCACCCACCTAGACAAAGACAGGCAGTTCCCATCAAGGCGCAGCTACTGAGTGGCGTATATACCCACCAATTCTCGTATATACACCATCAATCCAGATAACAGCTCCTGCTGCGCCTGTGCATGGAGAAACTGCCGAGACAATCATCCACGTGGTAGGTGAGTGCCCTCTCCGCAGTCACAGACAACTTTAAAGCTCACTGGCCAAGACGCTGGGAGAGCCATTATTCTAATATGAAAACGAAGGGTGAATGCTTCACAAAACTATCGTTTCTTGGCTCCTGTATGCTCTCAACCCTCTCTTTTCAACTGGATCAACCCCTCACTTTAATGTTTACATTAATCTCTCTCTCTCTGTTTCATACTTGACCTCCATGTTAAATGTTCCACTATGTGATGTCACTGTAAACCTGCCTATCCTTTGTATATAGCTACCAACACCTGCACCAACTGCAGTTATCTAAACTGGAGGAAGCCAAGCAAAGAAGAAGACTATATATGATGCTCCAACATATTTGCCCTGGTCATAGCCGGCGGCCAAATATATGCAGTGCTCTGGCATATCGGGTACCCATTTTAATAGAGAGTGGCAAATGTGGATTAATATATCGCCAAATTAGGACGTAAGTGCTGGGCTGGGATTCAAACCTCAAATCCTTGGATTGAAGGTTATGTGAATGAACCACTACACACCTCCAAAGGACATTAGGGACATTTCCTAGCCTAAATGTTGCATAGGTAGTCAATATTAGTTATCATAGTTGGTCATATTAAGAGATTTTTCTCTGTTTTCTTAATTAAATCAATGTACAATTGACGCATGTTCTATAAGAATAACCCTTTTAAAGATTATTTCAAACTAAATTTGTATCTGCTATGTACTAATAATCTACTTTTTAAAAGGAAAGTTTATACCCACCAATTCGATCAGAACACGGACAATATCGACATGATTGTTAATAGCTGCAACATGAAGTGGTGTAAAGCGATCATCCTTCTCAATGGTAGCAAGAGACGGGTCCTTAGCAACCAATAACTTCACCACCCTAGCAATAAAAGGAGTATGATTTATTTATTTAACAGATTCATGACGTTCGAATCTTACAGGAAGCGCCATGAATTCCTGTCTAAGAGAAAACTGTGGAAAGGAAAGAACAAAGCAATCATAGAAGATCTCACAACAAAAAAAAAAAATGCTGCAAGATTGAAGGAGTCGCAGGATGTTGTTACAGCTTGGAGCTTGGATGGTTGCATCATTGCACTGCTGAAAGGATAAAAACATGAAACAAAACTGATAATAAATAATCAAAACACTGCAAAATCTGAAAAAAGATTAAACTCATCCGCTTAAACTTGTTATCAAATCTTTTTTTTTAAATTTGAATACTTAACTTTTACACCTGTTTTACTTCTCTTGTCGATACCGGAATATACATATAACAATGTGTATGCCAAATCATGAATGTATCTTTGTAATTGTGTTGTCTTTGATTTTGTTTTTGTGTTTACACGTATGTAACATTTATTGGAAGGAGTGATACTATATATATGCAAAGGAAGGAGACATTACTTGTGAATACTTATTTGTTGCTTTTGATTTGTTGATAAATGAAACCAAATTCAAATATCAACACTTTTGTAACATTTTATTCAGACATTCTACATAAGTAGTGAAAGAAGAAATATATTTATAACTGGTGATTTTAATATAGATTTGTTGAAATGCTCATCTGATTTGTGGAATGTCAACTCCTATTTTGGTCTCATTTCTGTTATAAAAAAAACCCACTCATATACTTCACAAACTGCTTTTTTGATATACAATATATATGAATGTAAATGGAATGGATTTTAATTGTGGCAGTTTTTCCAATGACATTCCTTATCCAATATTTCTGCTTTCTAAAATTAAAATTATGAATACATGTATAAATTCCAACAACTCAGATAGACCTCATATTCCTAAATTAACTGAATATAGTCTGCATTCATATTACAATACGATTTACATAATACTGATTGGTCTTCATTATATGGCTTGCGGAATGTGGATGTTGCATATGCTACGTTTCTGAATAAATTAATATGTTTATGTGATAAAAATAAAACAATAAAGAGTAAAATTTGTAAGCCATGGATTTCTGTAACACTAATGTGTCACATTAGGAAGAAAAAAAGATTATCCAAAAAGTTTTACATGATACAAAACGCTTCTAATGAATTACGATAAAAGCAATGTAGGAATAAAATAAACAATTTTACTATACGTCATACCAAAAGGTCTTATTTCTGTGAAAAATTGAAGCAAAGTAAAAAGGCTGCCGTAGTCACTACGGTCTCACTGACAAAGTTCTTCTGTGGTTTACATGATGTATACTATGACATGCATGAAATACCACAAGGATCAGTAATGGGCCCTCTCATCTAAACCTTACATAGGGGCGCTATATAAGGTTTAGATGAGAGGGTCATTGCAGCTCATGGTGTACAGGCCATAATGTACGCTAATGATACTCAGCTGTACATCTTGTTTGAGTCACATCTTCAAGATCTAATCTTTGACTTAATGCTTGCATATTGGACGTAAGACGCTGGGCAACAAAGAACATGCTCAAAATCAATGATTCAAAGACGGAAGTGATGCATTTCTCCTTAAAGGTGGTGAAGCAGTGATTGCCCCGGTAGAAAATGCAAGGAATGTTGGTGTAATTGTGGACATAGAACAATGAATGATCAAATGACGAACGTCTGCAGATCTGCCACAGCTGCATTACAAACCATAGGAAAGATCAGAAGATACCTGACCAAATCGGCTACACAAATGCTGATACAGTCCTTCGTCATGAGCAGACTGGATTTCTGTAACAGTCTACTGTATGGTCTCCCTAAGAATAAGATTTGCAAGCTTCAAACCCTACAAAATGCCGCAGCTAGAATAATCTCAAAAGCTTTACGCAGACAGGGTACATCACACCTTCTTCGTGATCTACACTGGCTCCCAATCAAAAAGAGAATAATCTTCAAATTCTGCTCATCGCTTTCAAAGCCTGGAACGACATAAGTCCTACATGTACCTACATCTCAGATATTTTTTTTTTTCTCTTTGCCTCTTAGAGGTGTTTATTCAATATTCAAACAGTAACATAATTTTGCTTACAATTTAGCAAATCAATGGAACATCAATAATACACAAGTTATTTACTCAAATATAACTAAGCAAGTTCGCAGGAAATTTCATATTTTGTACTTTCAAATGTTCGTTTATTTCTATTCTGTTAGTCATTTCTCTCTTAAATAAGTAAATCAAACTCAAATCTCTATTATCATACCCATACTTATTACGAAAAGTAATCATTTTATAAATCAACCAAAAAGCAATAGTCATTGTCAAATCGATTTCGGTTTGCGAATTCATTTTGAGTAATAAAACAATATCTATCTCTATTCTAAGATTGAAAGCACGTAAAACTAAGTCCTTTAAATACTTAAAGAACCTTTCATTTGCCTTACATGAAATGAAAGCATGAAGCAGATCTTCAGTTTTTTTGCATTTTAAACAAAGGTTATCGTATGCGAGACCCCACTTGAACAGATTGTTACGGACTGGTAACATATTATATAAAAGCTTGAAATTAAATTCACGTAGACGAAAATCTTTTATCCCAATCAAATTCCTATCAAAAACAGAAGACCATTTAACGTCCTTCTGCAAGACATCTTCCCAATACAAACAACATTTATTTATTTTAATTTGTTCAAAACTGATCATATTATACCACTGTTTACTACTCAAAAGACTAACAGGCTTAACTGATTTTCCAAATACAAAGTGGGGGATAGAGAGGTTATGGTCTTTGAAAACCAAAGGTACCCTATGCTTATCATTTATCCAAATTTTTGGAATTGATTTTTGTAGCTTTGTATAGTCAAAAATCAAAAATTGTTTACTTCTTCTAGTATTAAGGCGGATAAATAATTCATTTACTGAAACAAAAGTACCATCTTTAAAGATATCATTTAAATATATAATACCACTTTTATACCAGTCTTCATAAAATAACATTTTCTTTTCAAAAACAATATCTTGATTATACCATAAAATATTTTCGTCGACATGCTTCTGTGTCTGACATTCAGCGGATGTGTATTTGTTTATGAGGTACCATGCATGTAATATTTCTATGTAAAAATGTGGGACGTTTCTAAGTTTTAAGAGATTTAAAGTATAATCAGTATAATTGCAATTGAGGAGTAGATGCAGCCCTCCCAAACAGTCAAACCAATGTTTACACATATCTTTCCAATTTCCTGTTGTATTATCTAAAAACATCCCAAGCCACTTCAACCTAAAACTAAACATTTGCCTTTTAACATCAATCATTCGTATTCCTCCTTCACAATAATCCTCAGTAACAATACATCGTTTTACCTTTTCAATTTTACTTTTCCAAAGAAATTTAAATATCAGGCTATTAAGTTTTATCAAAAAAGTAGACGGTATTATATCAACAATCATTAAATGTATTACTTGACTAATTGCAAGTGATTTAATAATATTCAGTCTTCCAAACAAAGTCAGGTTTCTTTTTCTCCAGTTATCTAGCATTTTTTGCATTTTTTCTAATTTATTTTCCCAATCAATCTTTAAAGCACACTGCAGATCAGGTGCGATATGATGTCCTAAGTATTTTACTGGCCCATCTGTCCAATGTAAGCCAAAACAAGTTAACGACCATCGTTGACAGGCTGTTCCAATCCAAATCAAGACAGTCTTTTCTCTATTTAACTTCGGTCCTGCAACTTTGCCAAAAACCTCTAATTCGATTAAAATATTTTCAAAAGAATTTATATCAGATACATAAAATAAGGTGTCATCTGCATATTGCAGCAATTTCAGATCAGTACCTTTATCATCAATATCTAGACCTTTGATTTCCTTATTTTCTCTCACTTTATTTGCCATTAATTCTGCGGCCATTACAAACAATAAGGCCGAGAGGGGACACCCTTGGCGTATTCCTCTCAGAACACTAAAAGTTTCAGATAACCAACCATTTACAATTACAGAACTTGAAATATTTGTGTATAAAATTGTTACCCACTTCTGGAAAACAGGTCCAAAATTAAATTTACTCAGACATTTTTTGATAAAAGTTACATCAATTACATCAAAGGCTTTAGAAAAATCTACCATCATAAGAGCACCGTTTTTACCGTTCCTTGTCATGTATTCTATGATATCTTTAGTAAGTCTTACATTACAAGCCGCCAGACGACCTCTTATGTAACCCGACTGGTTTTCATGAATAATTTTACCAATTACTTTTTGAAAACGTTTTGCAAGCACTGTTGCAATTATTTTATAATCACTATTCAGCAATGTGATCGGTCTCCAATTCTTCAGCTCCCGATGATCCCCTTTCTTGTATATCAAAGTAATTATTCCTTTCCTTTGAGTATCCAACATTTTCTCATTAGCATAACACTCGTTAAGAGCGGCAACTAAAATATCACAGATCTCATTCCAGAACACCTGATAGAATTCCGCGGTTATTCCGTCAGAGCCTGGAGTTTTGTTTTTCTTCATTGCGAATACAGCTTGTTTACATTCTCTGTGTGTTAATAACCCTTCACATATTTTATTTTCATCGTCAGAGAGAGATGAAATATTTTGAGAAAAAATGTAATCTTCTGCATTTTTAACATCAATATCTTCTTTAGTATACAACTTACTATAAAAATCAACGGTTTCTTTCAATATTTCGTCTTGTTTTTCAATAATTCTTTTCCCATTTCCTGTCTTCAGCTGATTTATGTTTTTTCTGCTAGCATTTCTCTTTTCTAAACTAAGAAAATATTTAGTACTTCTTTCTCCCTCTTCCATCCATCTTGCCTTAGCTCTGATACCAGCTCCTTTAGATTCCACTTTATATATATTTTCCAGCTCTTCTTTTATGACCCTATATTCGTTTTCATTATCATTATTTCCACTTTGGTTATCAATACATTTTTGTAATACATTAAGCTTCATTTCTAAAAACCCTTTTCTATTTTTTTGATCTGCAACTTTATGTTTACAATATTTTTGTGTAAATTCACGTATCTTTATTTTCAAAAGTTCCCATTTCTGTAGGGGACTCATATTTTGAGAATTCATTGAACTAATAACATCACAAATATTTGTATGATAACAGTCATCAGACAGAACACGACTGTTCAGCTTCCAGTAACCTGGACCCTTTTGAACAGTTTTTGTTTTGATTTTTAAAGAAATTGCGTTGTGATCAGCTCTTATTGATGGTCTGATATCTGTGTTTACAACTCTCCCTAAAAAACTTTTATCGACCAGCCAATAATCTAATCTTGAAGATATGATTTCACCTTATGTTCCTGCACGCACACTCAGATCATCAGCCCAGCACCTCCTGCAAGCTAGTTCCTCATCTGTATTAACTTTGCCCGTAATGAATTAATACTCTTAGCTACATGTCTTTAGTTTAAGGTTTATATATTTCATTCTTGTAACTATTTTTATATACTTCTACATGCTTATTTTTTACTTTGTAAAGTGCATAGAGAAACTTCTGTTTATTATGTGCTCAATAAATCTATCTTTATTATTATTATTATTTTTACTTGGTCTGTTTTATAAATACATTACTTTGTAAATCTGAATATAAACTGCCTGATTATTCTATTTATGAAGGTAAAAAGATTGATGTCAAAGATATTGCTTATAGACTTAATTCATATCTCAGTAACTGTTGATCAGATATAGTTTCAGTGCCTCAAACAGATGCAGGTAATAATTTTAATAAATTCTTGACTAATTCTTTTCTCTAATTCATTTTTCCCATTCATTGTTCAACCCTATCACAGAAAATGAAGCTATAACAGTCTGTAAGTCATTGCATAGAAGTAGTTCATATGGATTTGACATTCTAAATATAATTCTAATTGATAACATTATTTTTCAGATTGTTGAGCCAATTACTTGCATTGGAAAAACAGTTGATCATTAACATTAAATATAAAATAAAATTGACCCAGATAAACTTAGAATTGCAAGATTGTTCCCGTCGTTAAAAAGGATGATTCTCATTTATTGAAAAAGTATTGACCAATCAATATTTCCATGTCTTTGTTAGAAAGCATTAAGACAAGAAATTTATCTCTTTTTGCACTACTTTTTATGGAAAAAAGACGGAAAAGAAATATTATCAAAGTATAGCTGGTATATAGGATCAAAGCATCCTTTTAGTAGCATAAAGGTAAACAAAAATAATATATACCATCTGCTGCATATACCGGTAGCTGACATAAAAGTAGATAGGCATAGACATGTACAGTATATAAAGGTATAAGCTTTAACAAACAAACAAAATAAAGGGAAAAACAAAGAAAGAAAGAAGCACAGAAGGATAAAAAAGGTGAAATAACTTAAATAAAAGTAAGGTTCCTTTCTAAAAATAAATTGTGGGAATCCCTTACTCAAGACAGTTCTTTTTGGCAGCATAATGAAGAGGAGTAAAGGCACCATTGTTTCTTAGTCTCAGATCAGCAGATTGATGGTCAATTAAGAGAGCCACGAGGGATGTTGACTTTGTTTTGATTGCCATGTGAATGGGGAGATTACCATCATCGTCCTGAGTAAAAAAAAAAATGCATATAAATGTGAAAAAAAATTGTTTTAAATAAGTTAGCAAAGTACAGTGTAACACTTTTCATAATCAAAATTAACATTCTGGCAATGTTCTGAACAAAAGAGTCATAAGCTGCTAGTTGATGATAATACAAATGGAAATGAAATCAAGAGCATGATCAGCAGGATGTGAAGAAAATAGTTTTTAAGAACGAAGAACAACAAAATAAACAACTCATAACAGTCTCAAAACATTCCAATTCTCTTTTTCTTCTTGCATTGCTTGACACTTTCAATGCCATACACAGTTTTATCTGCCCAAATGTTGATGTCATATTTTATACGAAATCAAAATGTTTGTATTTTTGGATGAAGGAAAGCTTGTCTATCTTTTTACATTTCTAAATGTGTTCATGAATTGTGACATCACAAAAAAAAAATGCTCTGTGATAAAAAAGTTGTCTCATAAAATTATAGAGTAGAGAAAAAGGAAAGAGAAAAGATTGGCCTACTATACCTGCATATTGACACTGCCGCCATGTTTGATAAGCACCTCAACACATGATTTATTATCATTGTGTGCACTGATATGCATAGGAGTCCGTCTACGTTTGTTGGATGTATTGACGTAGGCCTTCCGTTCAATCAAAAACTCCGCAACTGAAGGATTGTTGCTGAAGGAAAAGAGTGAGATATCAAAAATAAAATGATCTATCATGCTATTACTAACACACTAGTATGCCGTTATAGCAGAGCTAATCCTACCAATATCAATTATACTTCTAGGAGCGGCTGAAAGGATTATCATACCGCCCTTCAGCCTAACATATCATACTTGTCCCATCAACACCATCACCATCATCATGGAAACTCACCCGATGACCGCGAAGGTGAGAGCTGTGTCCCCGACTTTATCTTTATGTTCCAGGGAGGCATGAGCATCTACCAAGAGTTGTACAATTGGTAAGGATGCCTCATGGCATGCTACTTGAAGAGCCGATTGTGAGCCAAAGCTTGCATTCGCCTATTGCAAAAGTGACATAAATATTTGACAGAGGAATGGGTCAATAATTCTATGGTACACTCCGGTAACATTTGCTCCAGGCTTAGTTTTGTATAAGAAATATGGTTAAGGGTTGAAGTTGCATTTGGGTTTCAAGTAAGATTTAAGATTAGGATTATAGAGAAGTATATTAGACCAGGGAGGAAGTTGGGTTGGTGTATGATTTGACCAAAGAGCGCTTGTTGCCAGGGAATGTGCCATAAATCCCTGTGAGCAGTTCGAAGAAGATTTTATCAGAGTAACAAAAAAAAATCTTTTCTTCTCTATTATAGGTCTTTATACTGTCATCCTGTTATACATAATTATCCAAATTAAATAATTCATTGACAGATACGTGTAGCCTTTTTACCAGTTTAGGATTCTGCCTAAGAAAGTCCTTGACCTTCTCCAGATTTCCAGCTGCAACAGCACTGAGAATCTGTATTTCTTCTGATACTCCGGCATCCTTTAGCTTCTCAGCTAGCTTTATCAAGTGATGCATAACATCCTTGCTGGCTAGACCAGCAGGTTCAGGAATTGGCACTGGTTTGGATCCGACCTGCGGAGCTGGAAGGGGCGTCATCATGTGTTTATTCATGTGTTTATAGATTGAGTGACTTGTTTCTGATCACTCCATGGCATTACATCCATCCCCTATTTATTGAACGTCATGGTCCCCATCTTAGAAAGATTTGAATCAATCACAACTCAAGTGGAGTTTAATATCATTTGAAACTGTGAATATAAGCATTAGATCTGATTTAGATCTATCTCAATTCTTGATAAGACAGAATATTTTGGTATCTAGCCCCTAGCTCCCCTTCTGAATCCTGAATAAGCCCTTGATGGTAGTACAGTTGCATGATCATAACGAACATTTCCAAACTCCAACTGTATCTGCTCTGGGTGTCAATAGCTGTAGGAAAAATATTCTTTAAAATTTGCAAAATCAACAATAAAAAGAAGTTGTTGTTACCATTTGTGATGATGTTTTCATATTCTTCATCACTTTTCTTCTCTTCATCATGATCATGCCTCTTCTCCCCACCTTCCTCCTCCTCCTCCTCCTCATTTTTAACCTCAACCTTCTCTTCCTCCTCCTCCTTCTCCTCCTCCTTGTTGTTGTCATCGTCCTTCTCCTCCTCCACCTTTTCCTCTTCTTCTTCTTCGTCCTCTTCTTCATCATCTCCATCTCGTTTTTGAAGCAGTATCAGGGCAGCAGGATGGTACTTTAGAGTTTGACCTTTGACCTTTACTTTCACACTGCCATGTCCGCCTGTAGTCTCCAGGACTCTACCTTCCTGCCCTGCCTTTTTGCTCTGCAAGCACAAACAAGACTAAATATCTAGATATAGTCAAACCATTCAGGTCACACAAGAGAAACAGAGAAAATGTCTGCTGTACTAGCTGACCTTCCTATACAGGTTTTACAACATTACACATATTCCTTCGGCGAGAAAAATACATGGCCTCTATAGACGTGCAGGTGGCCTTTATAGAGACATGGCCACTAGGACTGGTTTTACTGTATTTGATTTCTATACACAGATATGACAGTGAAACCTCCACTTGTATAGAAAGACCACCTGTTTATGAATACCATTTTGTTACACTTGTACAAAAAATGCAATTAAAACATGTACTAAAACAATCTGTCCTTAAAGAGCATCTGAATACCAAATAAACTTTTCTTATCTCCCTTAAGTGGTCTTTATATACAGGTTTCATTGTACATTGCCCCTCGATCCATGCTTCATTAAGCAATGATGAAGTAACCCAAAACAAAAACCCTGTGACAAAACTTGTGCATAAATGAACAGCAAGGGGCGATATTTTGGAAACAAATTAAGAGATGATTGGTACTGCAAAAATTAAATGATAGCACCAAATGTAGCTATATCTGTATTCATTGCCGTTTTGGAAACAAAGAAAATCATAGGCACACCTAACAATACTTCCTATGTAATTCATTGTTGGTGTCATACAAGATACAGAAAGGGAACACACGGCACATACCAACATTAAATTTTCCACAGCACACATTTACTTTCACATAGAATTTGATAGACCCTCGAGTCCTAATTTCTTCTCCCAATTTCATATTCTTAACAAATCTATCCTTTTTTATATATTACAAGTACTTTATAGAATCGTGCCATCATATCTTGCTTTAAAGAAACTTAAAGCAATACAGAACTTTTACTTACCAATTCAATGGCATCATTTCTCTCCTCATTTTTGCGATGTAAATCTTTGACCATGTCAATGTTTGCACTGATTCGGACTCGATCTCCGGCTTTAAAATCCACCACCTATTACCACAACATACACACATGTAGCAGTCATAATATTGTTCAAAATGACTTTCTTGATTGTCATACTGCTTTCATTCTTGAGTTTTGAGATTTAGCTGCTCTTTGACTTCTAATTTACAAACATTGCAATATCTCATCAAAATTCCTAGATGGTCATGAAAATTATCAGCAGCTTCTAAATGTAGTTGAAGCTTTTATGGCATTTGTCGACTACTGGATAAACACTGGACTACTACAGTCTACTTCTATTACACTTACAAATCCTGCACACAATGAGACAGTCTGGGCTTTTCATTCATAGCAGCTAAAGATCTAAAGACCAGCTCAGCAATTTTTTTCTTTCTTTTTTTATACAAATATCTACTGTAGACCTGTATGCATACCGGTAAACATAATTTCCTTGTATTTTTAAAATATCTGATACGTCACCTTCTTCAGGGCAAAAGGCGGCATTGTCCATTTGGTCTTGTCATCGTACATCACTTGAACCCAACCCCTGTGGTCGACGGCCTCTACGCTACCAGATCTTCCAATTTTCTGAGATTGGAAAACAGTCAAGGGGAAGAAATTGAGAAGAAATCAATTCAAACATCATTATCTACAACTAGAATCTCGAAGATATAGCTGTCATAAATGATTTTGGCTATTTCAGATTTAGACAACCATTTGCAAAATACGTAAGTAGGCAATACTCAGTGCCATTTCATAATGCAGAATTTCCTCCTTGATATCTTGCACTTATTTTGCTGTTTGGATGAACTACCATATTTCCAAACAGAACTTGGAAGACATGATTTATTTATATCCACAAAATAAATATGAAAGTAGTTTCAGATAACAAAATGGATTGTGTTTAGAAGCCAGGCAAAACTGGTGAATAGGACAATGTTAGAATACTGTGATGCTGCATGACACTGAGTAATAAACTCTGTTCCATGTAAGTAATATTGTGGTAGTTGATTATACAGCATAAACATGAAATGATTAATTAGAAACTTTACCTGTATAAGGCTGTTATCCCAATTCTCTCCTGTTTCCTCTTGAAAAATGTTGAGCATCTCTGTATCCATGGCAATCATCACCTTTCCTCCCTTCTTCCATGACTCTGTTTCTCCTTGGAATCAAAGAAGATCAAGAGAGACATCATTAAGATCATCACCATCATCCTCATTATCCTCCTCATTATCACCACCACCATCATCATGATCATCATCAATAGCAATATCACAATTAACATCAACATCATCATCATCATCATCACCGTCGTCATATCACCACCACCATCATCATCATCAATAGCAATATCATCATCTTCATTATCACCACCACCATCATCATCATCATGACTTTCATGATCATCGCCATCATCGCCATCATCATCATCATCGTCATCAATACCAATGTTATCGTCATCTTCATTAATATTATTTTAAATATCATCAAAATCATCATTCTCATCATTACAGAGGCGTAGCTCCAGGGAGGCCGAGCGGGACTTGCCCCCCCCCCCCCCCCCTGGCCCCCAAAGAGAAAATAAAGACGGGCACCCACCCCTGGCCACAAACAAAATATTAAAAAAAGATGGTGACCAGAAATGTACCTTTTTTATTCTTGCTCTACGGGGGTGGGGATGTTGAGTAAAAAAAAAAAATTGTTAGTGCTAACTACCCCTACCCCCACCCCCCCCCCCCCCCCCGCCCTCCCCCCGCCTGCATGTCATTACCATCATCATCAATATAACAATTATCATCTTCGCTGCCATCATCCTTACAATCATCATCTTTATTCAAAAACAAGATGGGTGGTACAAACCGTCTTGTGAAAAGCTGTACTGGTAATGCAGTATTACCAGGCAAATTTAACTTATTTTTGTTTTACCTATTAGTGGAAGATGATCTTCATAGTAGTCCAGTCCAGCCGCAGTCTCAACAGCTTTGATCTCAACCTTCCCATCATACCCCACTCGATATTTAACTGAACCACCTTCCTTCCATTGGACGATGGCAGCACACTTCTTGAAACATTCCGACCAATCACAGACATCAGTCACTGTGCCTACACTCTTTCGCCCACCTGATAATATAAGATGAACATTCATGGTTTATGATTAACCCTGTGAATAAAATGGATTTGTATTTAGAAATTAAGCCTATGGAGAGTGCTTAAAGTATAGATTATATCATAATGGGCCTATACGACATTTCAACTTTACTTTGTTGAGAATGGTATAATACTGGTTAGCAAATGTAGTGTATGCTGGCAGTCTACAAAACTTCCAGAGGTCACTCCTGAGGTAACCAATGCCCTCATCCCATTAAACCTCATTTTAATATCTACCTCACACCACTTGCAATCTTTGTGATAAGCTGCATAGCCAGTTGAAGACTATACTAGCAGGAGAATACTGAAGGAGAATGATATCAATTCAAAATGCAAACTACAATGCATTTCCTCATGTAACTTCCCACTACTAATATATACTTCAAGCCTGTAGACAACATAGAGATAACATACCGTCTTGATTGCCTGAAGTCCCATCTGGTCTTCTACAGACTTTGGCACCAACAAATATACCATGAGAGGTCGCACTCTTGCTCTCTTTTCTTGCTTTGATCACAACCCTGGGGTACGTATCAAACAGAGGATTAAGATGAAAAGGAACTTATCAACGAAAAACAAAAGTTTGAAACACAATAACATCTGCTGGGTGAAAACAATTACCCCTGCATCATATGTATCTAATCTTTAGAGCTGCCATATAGCTTTGTTTATGGGTTCGTAGTAATTTCTTTCAAATTTAGAAGGCGAGATGGCTTAGTAAAGCATTTGCCTGTCGAACTAAAGATTGTGGGTGCGAATCCAACCAAGGAGGATGACTGAAGCCTGCGTTTTGTGTTAAGGTGTCCCTTCCGTTGCCTGGACGCAGGCTATATTACAGTGGGAAACACATTCTGTCCCTCGCATAGGGTGTTAAATGGAGCTAGGTGAGTCACCACCTTTGCATGTTAAGAAACCACTACACTCTACGTTCAAGAGTAGGGAGGAGAGACCGGAGGGTTACAGTAATTCAGTTCGCTTTTCGCCTCTCAGGCACAGGTGACACCAACAATAATCAAACTTCAGCAAATATTAGATATACCTGCAATCATTGTGAAACAGATGGTAGATTATATAATGTTAGTGCTAAACTAGTAGTAGGAACACACTGTAAATGTATTACTTGTAAATAATTAGTTACAAGTATTGAAATTTATAACATTCAATAGGATCGATCCCTTTTAAAAACCACTTTCCTAATATATTGTACAATATTATATGGAACTATAGCACAAAAAACAACCTCCTACCCAGGATCTTGAGGTCCATCTATGCGTAGAAACTCATGCTCTGTATCGTGAGAGTCAGACATGTAGCACTCGGTGCAGAGGTTGCAGTGTATGCATAGAGTACATCTCCAACGGATTCCTGCAATGTCATCCGAAGCACATCCAATGCAACGAACAAACTTGTGGAGTACACCTACAAAAGAAAGTGATAAGAAATTGCCAGTATGAGTGGTGTAGCATGGTTAAGTCCCAGGGAGGGGGAGGGGGAGGGGGGGGGGGGATGGTCACTCCCAACATGACACACCCGCCTCCAGAAAAAGCTTTGAACTGGTGTCTTTTTCAGCTACATGGTGTCGTCAAGACAGATGCAGGAAGAGATCCCATCATCTTCCTTTCTTCTCCTTTCTTGATCCCTCTCTTTTTTTCTTTAATTTTGACAGATAACTAGAGGAGTACCCTACTATCACAACAAATTTACATCACTCTCTACAGCTGTCACTTTTTCTTCCCATATCGTCTATAATATTTTAGCAGGATTTTTCAAAAGTTAAATAGGAAAATCCTGCCCAAAGCCTTCCTTACCCATGGGTGAATTATCATACATCCGGAGGTCATACATCTGCTCGAACCCAACCCGGTAGTTGGCTTTCTTGCCAACGTCCCACTTGACCTTGACCGCCCTTGGTGCCTCGTCACCGTTATCATTGTCAGGGTCGTTTGGGATGATGTCTGTGATGGTGCCAAGATGGTTCTCTCCTCCATCTTGATCACCCCATCTCCAATCTGGTCCCCGGATCACTCGTGTTCCAACGACTCGAGACATATTCTCCACCACAAATAGATCAGCCTTGGGTTAACGCTTCAAGGATATAAACAATGAAAGAAAATTTGGAGTTGTTAAAAGAAAAATTAGGAGATCTAGGGAATATATGAAATATAAAAAGTCATGACTTTATTTGTGAATTATTTACTCAATCTAAGAATTCACAACTTGAAAAATTATTCTATATATTATACCCATCAGTCCATAGAAAGGAGGTAAAGTCCTAATAGAAAAACACAGATCAAGCATAACTTCACCTATATTTCAGTCATAGCTAGGCCTTGACCTTAATAATCGAAGGAAGTGCAAAACTCATGGTATGACATGTATAAACTTAACTGTTGATTAATTGCTTTATACTCTAAAGTCTCTAGACAACAAACTTTGTTTCCTCTTCTGGAAGTTCTGGTATAATCTTAATTCTCCTAACGTTAGTAGCCGAGATCTAATAATCTAAGAGTATATTAGTTTGTTATTGAATTTGATATTGGTTGTTTTACAATGGAACAATTAATGAGTTCTATGCTCTTACCCTCGCCTCGGATTGAATCTGCCAACAAAGTACTAAGCTAGGACGGGCGG
>JAVYIG010001830.1:40000-294883 GCA_035222895.1 Strongylocentrotus droebachiensis
ATAAATATTATAATAGACGATTAAAAGTGCTCTAGTTCATTCTGAAACCTCATCATCATTATGTATGATTGACACTTTTCATATTAAAACAAAATTTAAAAAAGCAAAAAGGATAAGTATCGAATTCAGTGCAGTGGAAAACCCACCATTTTCATGGTATTGGGTTTAAGTCCGGTTGCTTCAGTCTCAAACGATATCCACTACACCACGGCTCACCCCGACAGAAAACATAATAGTTTTACTATTTATCACACACTCTCAAATATTGCACCATCAATATGGTGCAATCGCAATGCCATATATACTTTCCAGAGAGGGCAGTTCACAATTTAGAATAAGTTTGCTTCATGTATTATTTCTCCATTGAAAACCATGATTCCTACGTCTCCCCCTTCCCCCTCTTCTCTCTCTCTCTCTCTCTCTCTCTCTCTCTCTTTGTCTCTCTCTCTTTGTCTCTCTTTCCTACTCCTCACTCTCTCTCTCTCTTTCCTACTCCTCACTCTCTCTCCCTCTCTCTCTTTCCTACCCCTCTCTCTCTCTCGCACTCTCTCTTTCTTTCTCCTTCACCTTCCTAGAACGAGAACACGCTTTGCTCAAAGTATATACAGGTCCCAAGTTCTGGAATTCTCTCGATTATGAGATTTAAAGGTCTGTATTAGTATTCATGTATTTAAAAAAAATGAAATGTTATTATTTGAATACATATTGTCATTCCTGATTCCTGACTATTTTTGTCTCCAAGCTGTATACTTTTGTTGATAACAATGAGTAAATAACGGTATGGCCATGCCAACTATATGTACATATTATACTCATATCGAGAACAAACTACATTGTTCTTTTGTTTCAATAAGCTGCAGATAATATTCCCTTCCCTTTCCATTGTCTTTTCTAGTTAATTGTGAGTATTGGTTCATGTATCCCTGTAATCTCCCTTTCCCTGTATTAGCGTGTATTTGTATTTTATAAACCTAACTCATAGTTAAATATGTCACAATGTAGTTTAAGGAGCCTATCCACAACACGCCTTGCTTTTCCATAGGCTCTGCCACTATATCTCTTAAGTTCAACTCAAGGACAATATTCTGAATAGTGTGTACCGGTATTGTTATATTGTATTCATTTTCATTATGTTGTTGCACTCTTTGTCAAATGAGATATTGTGGAAACCAATATCACTATCATTTGTGCAGCAGTCAGAATTCGATAAATGGAAATAATAAAAATAATAACAACAACAATCCGCTATTCTAGAGGGAATTTCCCCCCACTTGCCCCCCCCCCCCCAAAAAAAAAAAACAAATCTTCAGGCTCCCCCACTCCCTCCGCTACCCCCCTCTAAAAAAATGAACGCATGTACGCAGCTAGCTAGAACCGCTCCAAACAATGACCGAAAATAGAGACAAACGAAACCAGACGAAAAGGAAAGAGAATTCTTTAAACCGGATACATAAAAAAGAAAAAAAAATACGTAGGAGAGAAATGTGAATTGTAAAGGCATGGAGATATCTCTCTTATATCTCCATGGTAATTAAGGCCGGATATCGAAGTTGTTTTGATGAAAATTCATAAATCCTCCCTTTTGAAAAGAAATTGATGGTCTTCTTCTCAGTCTCTATTAGACCTGGCAGGCTGGTTGACAGACATTTAATAAAATGATTTAGAGTCTATAAATACAATGAATCTTTCATATATTTATATGTTATATTATCTCTTCATCACCATTGCCCAAACCTCATTTTCGGAGTGATAGTCAATGTACAGAAATAAAAATTAGTCTGAAAACGTAGACAACGATTGGAAATTTCGGGGATTTCCCCGCCGCACGTAACGTGAATCATCAAGGACATTAGTAGCCATAACGTTTTCATGCACATAACGTACCGTACGTGTGTATAGCGCGTGAGAGAGAGAGAGAGCTCGAGCTAGAGGAGTCTATTTCGTTTGAATCAAAAACTAAAACAGAAAGCAAAATGTCCGTATTTGATGTTTTTTCTGGCATTGGGTCGCTTGCCAATATTGCTGTAAGGATCTATGGAGCTGTGAAGGAGGTAAAAAGTTTCAAATCGCAGAGTAAAACCATTGCGAACAGAGTTGAATTTATCCTACTGCCCGTGAGAGCGCTACAGAAGGAGGTAGACGCCAAGCATGTTGTTCTTCCAGATCTGGAGCGGGAGCGCGCCGGTTCCGGGCCCGATGGCGATGGCTATGACTACCAGGACCAGGAAGGTCCGATGATGTATATCAGGTATGCTTTTTGACTAAATTTTGTAGACATTTAGACAATTAACTTTGTGGTTCGTATTTACCAAAAAAGGACAATATGTCACATCCTTAAATAAAGGCAGAAGGTAGAGCGAATTTTTCCGTCTCTTTCTAGTTTCGTTCGTTAAGCCTCTTTTTTGGGTAGATTCGGTTCTCTCTAAAGAGAGAGCCGACCCTACCCAAATTAGAAGCTTAACAAACGAAAGAGACGGAAAATTTGGTCTAGGCAGAAGCATGAGCTTTGACTTGTCTATTTTATGTTTATATGCCCCTGAATTAAGTCTACAGGCGTACAGCGCTACATCATACATGTAGTTTGTACATCATGTAGTATTATAAAATTATGACGTGGATCTTAAAGGTAAAGACCAGTATTGGCAACGCCCCAATTTCAAAAAATGAAATGGAAGCTCTCATTACCAATCATGTGAAAGAATATGTTTTGACTAATACATGATGATAAAAAATTTGCCGGGAAACCGCCTACTAATTCATATATTTGGTAAATTTATTTCTCTCATGGTCTGGTGAGAGAGATAGGGTAGTCCCATATACATCTTTCTGTGTATAGTGCTTGTAACTTTACGAAGAATGAGCCAAATTTCTTATCATTTTGATGATTCCAGAACCTTGCAGATGCTAGATGCTAGATGATCGACCTTTTCTGATCGATTCCACAACGTTTCTTTCACAATGCAATCGCATGACCATTACTGGTCTTTACCTTTAATCAAATGATTGGTTGAAAGCGTACACGTGACCAGGCATTTATTTTGCCTAATGCAAAATTTGGATAACTACCTATATACCGGTCATTATCCTATGGTAATTACCGGTCATTGGTGATCATGTTTTGCGATCGTAACCATTGAGATTTCATCGTTTCACTTTTATTCGCGAAAATGGCTGCCGCGGAATTGAAAACGCCTACGTTTAAAATGCTTTCGACTGAAGAAATGAGGGTGAATGAGGATCCACGTCATAATTTTATAAAACAAATAATACACAGCATTTTGTTCAGGCATTAGTAAAATTACCCACACTCGGTACCTTGTGTGGGTAATTCTTACTAATGCCCTCACTGCAGTGCATTATTTGTATACCATTAGGCCTACATTAAATGCAGTTTATATATTATTACTGTCATTACTGTCGTGGGTGGGGGTTGGACCTTGCTAGGGACCGGTAGTATCAATGATGAGACAGGACAGCAGATATAAGGGCATTGAAGTTTATTCTGTGTCATAAACAAAAAACCCTGTAAAGATACAGAAAAAGCCAGTGATAAATCACTTGTACCACATTACAGATTCAAATAGTTCAATGTCATCGTTCACATACATATTCAATATGCATGTATTGTATAAAAACCAAACAGACTTCTATAGTCATCGAATAATCATATATTGTTACAAACAATATATGTGTATCTCGTACTTTAGTTTCAATTCAATTCAATTCAATTCAATTCAATTCAATTTATTATTTCATAAAAAATCACATATAATATACATGTATATACATTGAGAATTGTGCTGGATCATTTACACCCGATAAAGCCGATGGCTTGAGAGAAGTGGGTGGACCCATAGAGAGTTAGAGATTCCTCATAATCAAATAATATTTATCTAAATATTCAAAGCATCTTAATCATCAAAACATCTTAATCATCAAAGCATCGTAATCATCAACCAGATATAAGACAATAAAATTACACTTAACTCCATAAAGTGAATTATCTTATCAAACCCTCGATAAAGAATCAATTAATTTCCTTGATAAATCATCCTGCATAATATTATTTGAAAACATTTACAAAACATGGTAAAACATTGATCAAATAGCTCACTGATTAAGCATTGCATGATAAACATCAAAAGTTGCCTACCCAAGGTCAAACAAATGTCAAGCAACAAGCTGCAACAACCAGACTGCAAACTCCACAGTCACTCACTACCCGTCATATTACTGCTACGAGCAGAAATGCAGTCATCACCTACATGTAGGCCTGGACCAGCTGTAGTCCCATATCTCCCAGCTGTAAATGAAAAGTCAATACACCCGTAACCATAGAAACCTACATTGAAAATACACTAAGTATTAAATGTATACAATGTAACATGTTATCTACGGAAAAACTCTATCAAGATTCAATATCTATGATTATATTACAAAAAAACACTCTCATACCATAAGTCGGTATCTACGATTCATGGGCGCTGCCATCTTTGTATACAAAATGCTGCCCTCTACGTTCACAACTACCAAGAGCTTAGCCAAAACTAACTGAGTTGATAATTCTTTTCAACTACTAAAAACAAGCAAGTTTCTGCACTTGTTATTATTAAACATGAAATAATTAACAAAGCAAATACAACAGTGATTTCGCTGTCTATTCTCAATCTCAACAAATATCATTTGCAATTTCACTGATAGCTTTGTACTTGTTACATCGACAGACGTTTCAAAAACGTTTACACACAACATAAGAATTGTGGCAAAAAGTCATCCATACACTCCAAATAACAGAA
The DNA here is from genome assembly GCA_035222895.1 of Strongylocentrotus droebachiensis. NCBI lineage: Eukaryota > Metazoa > Echinodermata > Echinoidea > Camarodonta > Strongylocentrotidae > Strongylocentrotus > Strongylocentrotus droebachiensis. Next base: position 44,797 of record JAVYIG010001830.1, read on the forward strand.
TGCAAAATACTATACAAACTCTGTTCCGAATCCTCAGTAACTTCTTAATGTCTCAATTAAGATTAAAATGCATTTACAAGTATAAATTCACATACCCGAAGGATCTCCAAAACCAGAGTCTTGCCCGACCTGGAACACGTCCGTGCATGTGGATGCTCAATTGGTGTCTGAGCTAACCACACCCAAGATAGAACTACTCGCCCATGCCGCGTACGTACGTACGTTAACATACGGACTAATTCATGCATACAATAAAAAAGGAATGTCACTGCCACTTGGCCTAATGTCATTATGCAATCTAGCGTATAACGGAACTAAACACCTGACTCAGCTATGCAGGTCACATCGTACTATGGAAAAGGAATTTTCCAATTGAAAAAACATCAGATCTAACCTCGATCCTTAACACTTAATTGAAAGCAGAATATACATTTGCCTTAAACTTAAACATCATAAAATAAAGACTTCCACAAATTTCCAACTTCCGTCAGTACTGTCATTTTAATTATAGCATTTTTGCCATTACTGTATTAGTCTTTTTTTCTGTTTTTGGCGGAGTTTTTAGTTTGGTAGCCAAGTCTTCTAAAATTTGAAATTTACATTGGTCAAAATCAAATAGACCTCTATTAACTTTAAATTGTTCCCCCCCCCCAAGCAAAAAAAAACCAAAAAAACTTGAAGCCTAGGAAGAACTTGTGTCATGAGTTGTACCAATTAGATTATGGTGAGGCATGAATAGAAAGATGAAGAGAAGGAATCAAGAAGAAGAAGAAGAGAAAAAGAAGATGATTTTTGTCCACATCCAGAAGAAGGATATGATTTAACAAAGTGCTCTACGTTAACATCTCTTGCTTTACTCATTTCCTCCCACCAATAAATTTCCTCAAAATCTTTTTATTCCATCACAGACCTCTGCTAAAGTTGAAAGATTGCATGGAGAGCATTGAATCTTTTCTCATAAAGCTTGGAGATACGAAATGGGTGGACAAGTTTATGCACAAGAAGAAAATCCAAGCTAATTTTGATAATTACAATGACCAGCTAACCACCTTGCAAAGAAGCCTTGGTTTTTGTCTTCAGGTAGGTCTTTTTAACACTTTGGTTGCTTTCTTAGTTTCTTAAACTTTCTTTGCCTATCAGCATGGTTGCTAGTTTGCCACACATATGCACAAAACGACACAATGGCATTGAAAAAAGTAAGAAATTACCTTTTTGTAGCCATCATTATATTAGCTCCATGATAACTGTTTAATATTGGTCGGGTATGCTGAACGCAGTCCAGGGTCAGATCTAGCTTTTTTGCCAGGGGGGGTTTCACCCAGTGGCGGATCCAAGATTTTTCAAAAATCGCGCCGTTTTACTCTTTTACTCTTTTACTCATTTTTATTTCCCCCCTTTTTTTTTCTTCACTTGGCCGCCCAAGGGGGGGGGGGGGGGGGGTAAACTGCCGAAACCCCCCTAGATCCGCCCATGCGCACAGTTTCATGTTGTGCTGTCAATGAAACAAGACAAATTATTTGAAAATAATGGGCAGTAGAGTCTATAAAATGGCAATGCATTGTAGAATTATATGTCACTATTCAATGTACAAAAACAAAAAATTGATTTATTTTGTTTTTTAAAATAAGATATCTTCAGTTTTTATTTGTTATTTTTGCCATTTTGTAATATGTCTTTCTGTCTGTCTATAGGTTGCATTCCCAAAGATTGTGTCTGAGGAAATGAAGAAACAGCTCAGAGACGCTTTTGATAAGGATACAATGGGGAAGCAGAACAAAGAAGATCTTGAGCTGGACTTGGAGAGTATAAAAGAGGACTTGGAGAAACTGAAGAAAGATGGAGACAATCAAAGTCAGGACATTCAAGATATCAAGGAGAGTCTTAATCTGATATGTAAGTACATTGTTCTTCTTCTTCCTTTTAGGAAAACACAAGGAAAACACATGTAATAATACATTAGGTTAATGGGGGTCCCTTCTCCAGCAAGTGGAATAAGTCTGAAAATGCTACGATGGAAAAAAAATAACAAAAACTGGCATCAATTTTCTTTTGATGCCTTTTCATTAAAAATTCCCTGGCAAGCAAAAAAATAAAAAATAGAGAGATTTTTGCAATGTACATGTACATTACATGTAGGTATCAGAAACATTATACTTATAGCTCTGATGGCAACAACTGGCTGCAAAATAGAGGAAGATTTTTACATTGTAGGTGTATGAGCGTCGAAATCGGCAGCCTACATGTAGCATAGCCGGGTAATGTTGGAGCGCCTTGAGGACCTTGCAAGGTCGATACGTGCGCTATATAAGAATCCAATATTATTATTTATGTTGCCTTTAAAGGCAAAGACTGTATGTTGCCTTTAAAGGTGAAGCCTGAATGATACTGAATTAATACATGTATCTGTTGTCTGCTAAATCTCTATCCGGACAACATCCGCCATTGTAACACAGGATTGAGAATCATGATTCTGTAGTTAGCGGGTTAATATTAGTCGAGCCTTGGCTTTTAGGGGAACCCTAACCATTTAAACTCTATTAATAACTGTACATGCATGATTTGTATACTGCTTTTGATTTTAGATGGTGTGACTAAACTACTTAATTAATCAAAAATAATGCTACCTGATTTCATGAATCTTTTTTTCAGATGAAACAGGAAAAAAGGAGTTTGAGCACCTTCACCAAGAAATACAATTCAAGGAACAACTGAGATCTACGGAGGAAAAGTATGCCAGTGGTAAGTATGATTGGGAGTGCTAGTTGTAAGCTAGAGCTAGTCACTGTTTTTAAAGGCTAAAGGTCATTGTCTAGTGGATGTGTCATCAAAGTGTGAATTACATGGCTCGCGGTCTATAGGTCCTTTGGAATGACGTTTTATACAACGCCTACTAAGATTCTTGCAACCTCATTGATCAATTTTTGGTCACATGACAAGCGCTAACAGTACTATTGAACGGCATCATTCTCCAGCCTTGCAATTCCGTTTGATCCTTTCGCACCATTGCACTCTGACGTCACTAACGATGTACAAAGTATATGGTGAGGTAAGTGAGGTTGCCGTGCAATGGTACCAATGGATCAAACCAAATTGCACTCCGCGTCAGTAGTGTGGAGCCCTGATGTATGTATGGAATTGTTTATGTTCTCCTCCTTATGATTCCAATTTTAGAATTACAAATGGATTATAGAGAGTTCACTGACCTGGAGACATTGCAGCAGGGAACTTATGGTCCTATTATCAAGACAAAGCACAGGTTTGAAGATAAGCTGCTGGTCAGGAAAGCGTTTGAAGACAAGTAAGCATAACTTATCATTTGCAAAACAAACAAACAAACAAAAAAAATCATGGTTTAGGTGACGCTTGAAGGTATCAGACAACTTTGCCTCTGATTCTAAACAAACTCTTGGACTTAGCTCATGCTCCCGGCCCCCCCACTCAGTGTTATTTGGGGTATGCATATGAGTGGGGGGGCCGGGAGCATGAGCTAAGTCCAAGAGTTTGTTTAGAATCAGTTCCCTCCTTTTGAAAACACCCCCCAAGTCCGGTGTGTAAAGTCAATACGGGCCGGAGTTTTGTGTACTACGAGCCAAACTTTGTTGCCCCTTTACCGGACATTTTGGTCACACGCATGGTATCCCTCCGTTCTGGAGTGGGGGGGGGGGGGGGGGGGGCGGGCTCATGCTGCAATCATGATTATAATCCTTTAGGTCAGAAATGAATCCCATGAATTTTACAAGCCAATTGCATGTTTTATTATCTTTGCCTCTTGATTTGGAGCACCATAAACCTCATTTTCTGCTGTTGACGATATGACCAACTTAATATGAGAGTTGACTTTTCCTTCAATTATATGTAGTTAGTATTCTCCTCCCCACTTTCATAGTTCATGGTGTATCAACAAAAAAAAGTGAAATTATGATTGACAAGTGCAGTTTATGTCAAAAATACTAGTTTGGTTAGAAATTAAAATAATGTTAAATGAATATAGAGATTTCCTCTTTTTTTAGCCAACTGATACTTAGTTTCTTTCTGTGTTGTTCATGCATAACTTAAAAGCCTTTATATACATGTATTAAGTTCACAATTTTATATTTTACAGGGAATTATCTTCCACGAGAGAGCTGAAAGAGCAGCTGAACCTTTGGAAGAATCTCCAATACTCTGCTTTCATTGTTCAGCTCTACGGATACACCATGGACTATGAAAGTAAGGAAGAGAATAAATACATATATAACTACATATAATAGACCAGTTCACGGTTAGCACATCTCTGCAATGACCCCAAATATCCACAGATCTTCAAAACATGAAGAGGTCCCACTTTGTACATTTTGAAATAATCGCTCCTACAGCGATGGAGATGCTACATAAATAGCCTTTGTTACCCTCTTTTTAAAGAATACTTCCACCTGTGTATCATGGAGTACACTGCTTGTGCATGAATGAATAATGATTACATAACTTTCATGAGCACGTATCCAGTATTTTGTCTCCACGTATTTCACAATTTGTTCTGCAATGACCTTTATCTGCTCATGCTCAGACTGCAACTGTGAACTGGCTTATTGAAGAGAATAGTCCACTCTTATGTTAAATTGATCTTATCATCAACAGCAGAAAAGGAGATACATGTACGTATATGGTGACCCAAATCAAGTGGCAATAATACCCTCTAATTTTCTGATTGAGGCCTGGATTGATGTGTTCTGTTATAATTAATTTGCTAATTATGAGTATTTCAAAGATGATTTTGTTTTTCCAAATTTCTGAATTCTTCAAATTTCAAGGTTCTGTTCATTTTTCTGCAACCCTCAGGAAATATACCTATTGCAGTCCTCTCAACCCCATAGATTCTACTAGAGTCTGTTCTTAAAGTGACTTGGTAATATTGCCTCAGATTCTGAAACAAAATCCTGGATTTAGCTCATGCTGCAATCAAGATTACAAACCCTTGGGTCAGTCAGGAATCCCATGACTTTTACAAGCCGATCGCCTGTCTGATTATCAAGATATTTATGATTGGAAAGCGATATTTCTTTTTCCGTTTTCATAACGGTTTTTATAAAACTACAGTCTATTAGGGGAAACGATACCAGGTGGACCTCCAGGGGGCAAAGTCCCCGGAAGCTAGTCGATTTTTGGGCTCAACTTCAACAGCGAATTTTCGATTTTGCTGAGTTTTTAAATTTTAAAATATATTTTTTAAATTTTTTCTTTCTTTGATTTTTAATTTTTAATTTTTATTTATTTTGTTGAGGAGGCCTGTACTAGAGTCTCTCAAGGCAATGTATATTCCTTTTCTACTCTTCCAATAGATTCATCCATGAGTAAATCCATTACCAGCTGAGATATATATGCAATGATTCTGACTGTTTAGACCAGTCATTTCGTTAAAAATAAGCGCAAAGCTCTGACCAATTGCAACAGATAATATTTCAACATTCCTTGTAAGCTGTTGCCTAGATATTTCTGTTGCAATTAACGGGAGGTAATTCCTGCATGATCTCTGTACTAGGTCTAAAACTCTTTCCTCTATTCTAGGTCGTATGTGCTTTGTGGTAGAGTACATGTCTCATGGTACCCTCCGAAGTGTTCTTCAAGACAAGGAGAATCATCCGTTGCCATGGGAACAACGTGTCACGCTTGCCAGGGATTGCGCTCAAGGCCTCTACACGATCCATTTTTGCCAAAGAAAGACGATGCTACATCGGGCAATCACTTCCACACGATTCCTAGTAGATGGACGCTACAGAGCTAAGGTTTGTACAAAAGTTAACGTCTGCCTGCAAAAAGTGTCATGGCTGCCATTGACTTGCGGACCCTGACACAATGTCATTAGTATTTTATGATTGTTAAGATTGTTGTTAATGATACCTTAAGAATTACTATTGCTGTTGTTCTTATCATCATCATCATCATCATCAGATGCCTTGATCACCTCTGGCTTTTTGTCAAATGCATATTTATGGTGTATTTGGGAATGTATATCCTCATCAGAAAATGTTGTTTATATACTCTAATGGTATGACATGGAGTGGTGTGTTTGGTCCATTCAGAGTAACTAATTCATGAATAATTTGTTTTATTGCACTGATGATGAAGAAGATTAATATATTCTCTGTCTATTTCTTTAGATCTCTGACAATGGTTTCGTGAGGTCAGCATCGAAGATCAGTAAGAGCAAATCAACCATGTTATCTGGGGGCCGTGGGTCCGTTGAACAAGATGAAATAAACTACCTCTGCCCTGAGGAAACAAGTATGAGTTTCAAGCGCAGTATCAAGAGTGAAGTCTACAAGTGAGTAAAGTGAAATAAAGGGACGTATCATTATCATGTCCCATGACCTTGGGACTGTTTCACAAAGACTAAGATCAACTGTTAGTTGGACTTAACTATGGCAGGCCGTTCACGCCACTAGTTCCTCTAAAAAATCCTGGCATTGGTTTCTCAAGGGATGTACAAATTGTGGTCACAAATCTACAGAATTTACATTTTTTTTATAGTTCATTATTGAAGGAATCTAAAGATTATAATTGAGAGACCAATTGTGAGAGCAACTAGTGGCATGAACAGCCTGCCATAGTTAAGTTCAACTTAAAGTGGATCTTAGTCTTTGTGAAACACCCCCCTTGGGTCTTAGCTAAGGCACCAAGGACAAGATTGTGCCCACTTCCTGCCATCTTGTCCTGTCTTTTGAGAATTGCTAAATGGCAGACTGGGCCATTCTTTGATATTCTTCTCTGCTGTCTCCTGTTTACTTCTCCCTCCTGGTAAAGTACCTTGTGAGATTGGCCTGCTGTGCCATTCATCTTGGTATCAAACATGACCATACAATGTCAATTTTTTCTTTCATTATTGTCAAAAAGTCATTGTATATCCCATTAGCTTCCTCTATATTGTTGACTTCTTCATCATTTAGAAATATGATCTCTGTATGAAATGTTTACAATTTTCTGATTGGAAATATTCATGTCTAATGCATTAAACCAAAAAAAAAAAAAAAATAAATAAAACAGAGGCAAATACACTTACATAAGTGTAGTGTGCTTCATATGTCATAGTTGCTTTTGATCATTCTCCACTCGCTGACTCAAAATGTAATTTGATATATTATATTGTGCCTTCTCATGCTTATTTCCTTTCTAACGAGCATTTCTTTCTCCTTATCTTCTTCTCAACCCCACATGCAGCTCATCATTTTGTATTATTTTCTGTACCCCCGATCTCTCACTTCTTTTTGTCATTGTCTACTCTTTGTATTATGACCGTGTTCTTCTATCTTTGTTGTGTAAAGCATTGTCTTGTCCCTTTCTCGATCGTCTCTGTTGGCATCCCCTTTTTCTTTCCCCTATTTTGTAGTTCCTTTTGTAGTTACGGAGTAGTTAATTTAATTACTCATTATTCCTAAGTATCATTTGAGGTGTTCACACATGTAAAAGGATTGCTTTTAAGTGGACCCCTCTGTTTCCAACATGTATTTCTTACATTTGTTTTAAATGCTTATAATTGATTTGTAATGTTTTGTTGGAAACATGAATGAATAAATTGAAATTGAATTTGAAAACATGAATTTATTTTCTAGTACTGTAGAGTAAAACCAGAACCGATCTCATATGAACTTGTCAGACTGAAGGTTTTGACCCGAGCCAGCCACTAAACTAAAACACAAATCATGTCAACTTGGTAACAGAAGTCTGGTAGAAAAGAGTTGGGAAAAGGTTTTAACACCTGGAAATTGTATATTTCTTATATATTTGTGTTCATCTTTACATTTCTCCTTGCTGATTTGGGTAATAGTTGTTGCAAAGTCCTATAAGGAAAAAATAACAGACATTCATAGGTGACACAATGTTGATGATGGGTTTTACTTTGTTCTGTAATGATAACTTGACCGGTCCAGAACCCGGACAGGGTATTCAAAAGTTAACGAACCAAAGCAGACCATGATTAGGGGTTGCGAGCTACCGAACCAGCATCTTTATACAAAGTTACCAATAATGTGTGATCCCTTCTGTTTCCGTCCTGTAGATTTGGAGTGATATTGTATGAGATTGCTTCAAGGAAGCAACCCTTCCAAGCCATGGAACAACAAGGTAATTCATGGTACATTGACATGCATATTTGCAAGTCCAAGGTATTGGTTATTTAATGTCCCATATAATAATGAAATAAGCTACATTCACAGTGCTCACGTATCCGTCCCATAGGATGCTCAAGGCACCTATAAAGTAGTATTATTACCCCGGCTTTAGCCCAACTACCCTCAGGAGTAAGGTGCTAAAAGCATTCAAGGAATATATTCCTACCAGGTTTCCTCTTACTACACCTGGGTGGAGAATGGTAAATGAAGACTAATATCTTGCCAAAGGACATTAGTGCTGCAGTGGGACCTGAACTGAGAACCATGAGGTCCCGGCACAGTCCGATGACACATCCACTAGACCATGACACCTCCACATATGGGCAAGCCCAAGCTATTTGGTCGTCTGGGGGGTGCTTCACAAAACTTGTCATCAGTGACAAATGACAGCTTTTTGTTACAAGCTACTGTAATCCTTGCTTCTGATTGGAGATTTGTCACTGATACTGGCCATTTGTCATTGAAAAAAGGCTTTGTGAAACAGGTCCCTGGTGTTCCTTATGTTACCAGGGATTATTGTATTATGACCATAGTCTTTATTAAATAGGCTGCACTGTTGGACTTTCCTTAGCTGACTAGAAATTACACAATGCATGAGTGAAGTCCAAAGCTTTGAATCCATACTAATTGAAACAAATAATTCAATGATGGTTCCTTTCTTTTGCTTAATCCAGGTTTTATAAGCATTAGCAATAATACAGTATGATATCAATTGAGGAAATGTTTTAATATCGTGAATCAAGAAACTTCCTTAAATTGTAAGTAAATGCAGTTTTAATGGCAAGAAACTTTTTCAAGTTGGACAAATTTACATTATGCACTTTACATGAAAATAATCTCGAAATCCTCTCAAAATCCTTTTTCCGTATAGATGGAACTCCCCTAGACCAAATGAAAAAATACAACTTCATCAAGGATGGAAAAACAGAAGATCCTCCTAGCAACACTCCAGAAGCTTTCAAAGATCTTATTTCTCTCTGTCGGCAGAGGGCTCCTGGTAAAAGGCCAGCCACTGATGGTGAGCTAAGATACTAATATTACATTTATAAAGTGCATTTTCAATAGATACAAAGCACATCAACAAGAAATATGTACAAGAAAACAAAACATTACAATACAAAGCTTACATTAATTAACAACAGAGAGGAATTTTACATCAAATTAGAAAAGATAAGTTTTCAGACACTTCTTGAAAACTGTGAGAGTATGGCAATTCTGAAGTACAGAGGTTAGAAGTTCCAGGTTATGGGGGCAATGACAGAATTATTATACATGGATGTGTGCGAATGGGGTAGATCACCTAGGTATGTTGGGGCCTTATTATTGAGACACTTGTAAGATTCTGCAAAATTCTTAAAGGCATCGCTTAACAATGTTTAATCTGAGATGCATGGCCCTACGTATTATCAGTGTCTGTGATATGGTGTAATATTGAAGCCATACAAAAATTGCACTTTTAAATGATCATGAAGTGCCGTAAAAAAAAGTAGAAATCTTTGATTGGCCGGTTACTCATTTTACCCAATAGACTGTAGTGTAATGTAGTGTTAGGAAAATTAAAAATAAAATTTTGATTTCCAATCACATTTTGCCCATCGTAATGTTTACCTTCCGTAGTCATGACTGGCAGATACCAATGGTTATTACTTATTTTTCTTTGTTACATACATACAATAGTTTAGCATGGAAGGGTCAATACATTGAGGGAGCATGCAGGGGAAGGGGGGGGGGGGGGTACTGGTTTTACTCAATGGGTGAAATGCAAATTGACTAAAGGTCATTCATTAGGAGGAAGTTTCGAAAGGAGCTGCAGTATTGTCTTTTCACATTCCCTTTCTCTTCTCCCCTGTGTCTCTTATATTTATATACATATATGGACTTGCCCTAATTCGTGATGCATTTTCGTTATCATCCACAGCTGTTGTTGCCCATCTCAATAAGATGTGCTAGGTCAGATCTCGCCTGCAATTGATGTAAAATGTCACTACTTCAAGTGAATGACAGAGATGCAGCCTTCTACTTCTCGAATGCCCTCTGTTCATAATTTTGCACCAGCTCGTCTCTCGTCATACTTACAGTGATGATGATAAAGCTGATAATGATAATGATATTATGATTATGAGGATAATGATGATGTTTAATATTTGTAATAATGATAATGGTACAGATAATGAAGATGATGATGATCCTGACGAGGATGATGATGTTAAAGAAGGTCATAATGATGATAATGATAATTATAATATAGTTATTATATAATGATGATGTTGGTAATAAATATGATGATGACGATGATAATGATGATGTTGGTAATAAAGATGATTATGATCATCATAGTAGTAAAGATAGTAGTATAAATAGATAAATGCTGTTGATGGTGATGATTATTACTGGAGGTGGTTGTAAGGGGTCATGTAAATCCCACATCCTTGTTGTTGGTTAGTTTAATTGTTTGAAACTTCTCTTTGATAGCGTCTGATAGTTCAGTAAAAGACATTTTTAGAGTTTGTGCAGAAGCTTTTAGCAATACTATACTTTCTTCTTGATTTACGTATGTGTATTTTTCATGTGTGTGAGTGTGTGTGTGTGTATTGGGGTTTTACAGACATGTATCAATCAGATATTATTTTTTATGTCTGGGGACCGACCTTTAATGTCCCCATCTGAAAGACATGTCTCTGTTTTGAACCGGGGTCATCTGAGCCAGCTTATAGGCGAATACAGAGAGCTGGCAAAGTGAACATGCCACTAGACCAACTCACATTTGTTACCTTTGCAATAGTCTTGTATCAAGCCCTGACATTTTATTGATTTAACTTAAATTGTGTCTTTCAAAAAGACGGTAATTGTAGCAATAGTTTACCTAATAACGATGAAATGGTACAAGAATTATGTGTTTCCAGTCCTTCAAGTACTTGCATTTACCATGAAGAATTAACTTTCCATGTTATACTTATATTTCATGATCATTCCATAATAATTTCTTATATATTTGATGTATTTTTATATTTAATTATTCAAAGTCATGAGATGTTATTTATATTCAGGATAAAGAGATGTATTTTTGTAGTCTTCCTTTGTCGTCTTCCTCTCAGTTAAAGTATCATGACTAGAAATGTGAAAGTATAAACCGAATCATATTGTCTGTGTAGAACCAGAGGGACATTAACCAGGGGGGTGTTTCACAAAGATTTTAAGTCAAACTTAACCAAGTTGGACTTGGAGAGCCTTATTTAGACAAAAATTCAAGTTCTTTAGACTTTTTATAAATTCCACATCAAGAACATGAAATCTCCTTGATACTCATTTTTTTTTAATGATATTTAAACCAACATTTTATGCCTTTTGAAATAACTTTTACAAAATATTTGCAATGATGCTATTAACGGCTTAATTTCCATGATTTTTAAGTTCAACTTTGAGATAAGTTCAACTTAGGATCTTTGTGAAACACCCCCCTGTAACTTAGGTGGGTGCGAGGGTTTTGTGCCTCCCTTTGTAGGTACCCCTTTTTCCCCTAAAAGTGCCCTTTTTTTTGGTGCTCCCCCCTCTTTGACCCTTCCCACGCTTGGCGCTTTGTGCCCTGAAAAGGGTCCACCTCATATAAAGTGTGTACCCCCTACTAAAATCTTAGTTACAGGCCTCCTTTAACTCAATGTAAAATAATGTAAGTTTATAACAGAATTTTTCCAAGTCTTTTTACAGTGTTGTATTAAAGGCACACTGCCATACTTGTAGCTACTTGCTCCCTCTATATAGAAAACTTCCCCAATCGGTGCTTGTTGGTCCCCCATGATCCTCTTTTTCTTATCTTAAATGAGAGCTGAGTTAATGAGATAGCCACCTGTCACAGTGACCTCGATGGCTCTCTGTGTGGTCTAATCCCTCCTGGCCCAGTAGTGGTGACGGTCTTTAAGATGTCAATTTTATTTCTTGTATATCCATTGCTATTCTGAAAGTGTATATACATTTAAATGTGCAAAAATGAACCGCAATCTATTTTGGTGCTTGTGCAAATTTGTTAAAGTCTTGTCCATTTATTGTGTAATTTTATATTTTTTGCATTGTTTTACTGCTGTATAATCAATAATTCCATCCTTTATACAAAATTATTTTTATATATAGGGCTGTCCATGATAAAATTGGATTTAGTTGTTATTTATTGTCATATTCAGTATATCTGATAAAGTACTTTAAAATGACTTGTATTCCCTCAGATATTGAGAATTTTTATCAAATGAATTGTGATTCTTTTTCAATGGGAAATTGGAAAATGATCAAGTTTATTCATGAGGGTAATTTTTGTTTATGTGTACAGTGCATACAAGTCAATGAATTTGGGACATTTTTACATCTGTGGTAATCCATTACATACAATTTTCCAATATTTCAATGTTTTATTGATTTGTATGACCTTACAAGGTGTTATACGTAGACGTTGCGAAGTGTAAATCATGCTTATAATCTCTGTGGACTGGAGTAACTAGGCGTACTATGTAAGTGTATTCTCACACACCATGGTGTGTGCCCATTGGACATTATCGCTTAAGACTTGTTCATAAATGCTCCGGTAAACTGTCACCATTTTAAAATGTAAAACAAATGGCCAGTTGGGATGAACAAAGTAGCTGCATGAAACAAAAGTCCTATGCATACTCATATCTGTGTGTTATGAGACACTAAAGTGTGATGTACAGTATGCTCTAAGTGTACCAATCAGCAAAACATGGTTTGCTCTCAATGTAAGGGGTTTGGTGATGTTGGTGTATTGAAGTCAAACTATAAGGTTCACATATTTCTGTTAAAAGTTTAAATACACTCTCAGTGAAATGTAAAATATCTCAGTTGTGGAGTAAACTACTTAAAGCATGCATACGTACTTGCATAGAAAAGGTTTGGGTTCCATGCGTGCCCTATATATGTACACAGGTTTATATGTTATCCCTTTTCTATGTACACAGGGTTATATGTTATCCTTAAGTTCATTCATTTCATTCATATTTGCTTAACCATCTTGCTATAAATGTTTGATTTCCCTATATTACAAGTTTAACATATGCAATTCATATATTAACCAAATTATGTTAATTATGCACATGTACATGAAACAGCAATTGAAGACAATACTTGTCAATTAAGGACTCGATATCATCATATATTTTCTTCTTTACATTTTCTATTCACATTTTCTACAGAAGTACGCACATGCATATATATACATGCAATCTTTTGGCAATGATCAATTTTTTTGCAGGAAAAAAAAGAAGATAAACTTGTTATAAATGACTAAAAATGAATAAAATGAAAATATGTAAATGTGTTATATCATGAATAATCTATGGTTTTCATTATGTCGGGTAATATTCATTTAGTGACAAGTTCTTTTTATCATCATTTTATTTATCTTTTGCTTTTCTGTAGATGCATCTGATTAAGGATTATGTACATTTTTTTCTTCAAATGTGTATCGTGTCATAGTTCAAAATAAGTTATATTAGGTTATTCTGCGGTTAGTTTGCATTGCTGTTATTCAGAAGAAATTATAAGATGATTTTTCTAATAAAGAAAGATGGCGAACATGATTCAAATTGTTATGTTGTGAGTGTGCATTCCCTTTCAATTTGTTTGTACCTACCCCCCCTTTTTCTCTCTCTCTCTCTCTCTCTCTCTCTTTCTCCCCCTCTCACTCTCTCCCCCTCTCACTCTCTCCCCTCTCTCTCACTCTATCTCTCTCTCCCCCCTCTCTCTCCCCCTCTCTGTCTCTCTCTCTCTCTCTTTCTCCCCCTCTCACTCTCTCCCCTCTCTCTCACTCTCTCTCTCTCTCCCCCTCTCTCTCCCCCTCTCTGTCTCTCTGTCTCTCTCTCTGTCTCTCTCTCTCACACACACACTCTCTTAACCTTTCCGATAGATTCACAACAGTTTAATTGGACCATGGTGAGTCGGTCAGTTGGGGGAAGACAGAGGGCTGACCCCTATATGAAGAGTTAGATTCCAAAAGTCACTTAATCCATTTTTAACCAAAAATTGATTAACAAAAAATAAATACCGGTATGTGGATCTGACACATTGGAATCAAATGCATTACATTGTGTAGATTGCATTAACGATTTTTGTTGTTGAAAGCTAACAAATTTAGTTTACCAGTGTACCTTCCATTCCAAAAGGGATTAAATAAAAAATAGTTTCATTCCAAATGGGACTAAATCCAGTACGCCAACAATTACACATTTGTTAATCATTCTAGAGCATGTACTTGGATCAGTGATATTGCAGATATGTTGCAATTATCAGTCAAGATGATATCTTATCTGAATATTTTCAATGAATATTTAATTGGATTTAAATATCTGAATGTGATGTTAATAGAAGATTTTTTTCCCCCATGACAATTTTATTTCATAAAATCTAAACATTGGAATAGATACTAGTAATAGACTTTTTTATAGCAGCATATACACTTAATATGATTTCGCATTTAAATTGAATCTTTGAATTGTCAAATTGGTTTGAACATAAAAGAGACTGTTGATCTCAGCTCCATTCCAAAAGGATCTAAATAGTCAAAACTAAAGTATACACATTTATGAAAGAGATTTCTGTGCTGGATTTTATATAACATGATGGCACAGGAGAGTGGTAAATTAAAATCCTAGGTTTACTCGAAAATGCTTGAAGTGGAATGGAACTTTTCATATACATGACAACCAGATGCTGGTGATTGTATGTCACGGACAGATGCAGATGCAGATACATGTACCGTACTCGTAAATACTCCCCCCCCCGATAAAATTGGGGATTCCCCTAAATGACGCACGTTACTTTGGGCGCATGCGCAAGGTTCTTGTTTAGTGCGTTCTACACTGTACTACTGTGCATGTGAAGGTGATATATGTAGATCTACGTAGGACATAATATTAGCGAGACAGTTTACTGCATAGGTAAGGTCGTCGGAAACATGTCGGCCCTTGACATCCTTTCCGATATTGTGAAGGTTATACAGATAGCTAAACAGATACACGATGCTGTTAGAGACGTACAAAGTTTCAAAGAAAAGAGCAAAACCCTTGCCAAGAATATTGAACTTCTAGTTCAGCCATTGAAAGTGCTGGAAAAGCGATGCACTGAAGAGGAGCTGGAAAAGTATCGGCACACTCCCGGAAAGGGGAGTGGGAGTGGCGATGCTGCTGCCGATGTGGATGACAAAGGGGAACATATCTGGATATCGTAAGCTATTTTTAATTTTAATTTTTAAGAACAGAAATACCATGATTTTGACATGGATGTGATGAAAATCACTGCAGACTTGTGTATACAGACTATTATATATATGTAATAATGGAGGCTGTCGTTGCATTAAAGATAAAGACCTGTTATGGTCATGCAATGTGGAATCGATCAGAAAAGGTTGTTGGTGAGTATTATACTGTGAGGTTCTGGAATCATCAAAGTGATAAGAAATTTGGCCCAGTCTTGGTAAAGTCTTGGTACAAGTACTGCGCTCAGTTGCGTATGCAGGATTTTTTCAAGGGGGGTGGGGGGGGGGGGGGGGGTTTCAAATTTTGAAATCGGACCAAAAATTTCGCAACGACTCAGCCAGCCGCTGAAAAGCGGGGGGGGGGGGGGGGGGGGGGCTGGGTGGGGGGGGGGGGGGGGGGGGGGGGTGTAAGAGGACACTTTTTTCTTCTTTTATTGGGGTCTCAAAATTTTAAAATTTGACACTTTTCTTCATTGGGGGGGGGGGGGGGGTGTAAGGTCACCTTTTTTAAGTCAGACATTGTCATCATTTTTTTTTGTTTTATAGTTAAAAAAAAATTTAAAAAAATAAAAACACAGGGGGGGGGGGGTATAGGGGGGTTTACACACATAAAAATACCAAAGGGGGGGGGGGGTTTAACCCACTAAAACCTCCCCCCCCCTCTCCCTGTGTACGCGCCTGACTGCGCTGTACATGGAAAGATGGGACTACGCAACAAGTGCGCGACATACGCAACAAGTACCTTTACCTTTAAGTTTTTTCAATTTTAATTAATTTAGCTACAGTAGGACAGGTATCATTCATGATTCAGTTTCATTTCTACAATTAATACCCCCAAAAAGTATGAAGGGGTGACCAAAGCTAAACTTAAGTTCGCGGAGATTTTGAAATATTAGACGATGTGATATTTGATCTATGAGATCTCATATTCTACTTAAATTTATTTATTTCAATAATTACCAAATGGAGGTCAACATTTTTTACTACAAATAGGTTCAACTAACTTTATATAGCCTTACCTTAGATTGAAAGCAGAAGGGCATTATTTTTAAGTATCTAGCTTCGTCTTTTAACTCCGGGAAGCTCCGACGCCGATGCCAAAGGCGTCGGAGCTTCGGGTGGTGCCTCGAAAAACATTCTAACAGCGGGTTAGGCGACATCTCAAAATATGCAAAAGGACTAATTACAATTACAACATGGCGAAGAGAAAGTACCCATGCGTGGTAGTGCGTACTTTCTCTTCGCTGGTTGAATCAACGATACAACATGGAAGAATCGTCGGGGTAGGACGAAGAATCTCCCCCTTTTTCCCATCGAAGACTTCTTCAAATTATAATTTCAAGTTGCCGGATAGATGCCCAGAGGAGTCAAGCAACCTAGTACATGTAAGTCAAAATTGTAATTACTCCCTTTGCATATTTTGAGATAATGTTGCCCAACCCGCTGTTAGAATTTTTTTTGATGCACCACCCGAAGCTCCGACGCCTTTGGCATCAGTGTCGAAGCTTCCCGGAGTTAGCTTCGTCTGTGCTTGGAAGGGTAGAAGCGAACCGAATTGACTGATCCCTAAAAACGGTAGAACCTGCTGGTAAAAAAAATTCCAGATGAAACCAGGATCGCAATTAATCAGATCAAGCAGTTCTGCAGATCTTTAGACTGCATTCATAATTTAGTTATCTTTCTTGAAAACATTGGCTTAATTAAGTCTCTGTTCATGGATACTGTATTGAATTGAATTGAATTTCTTTATTGTCATGCACACATAAAAGGAAGGTAGTCTTACAACTCACAAATATATGATCATGAACAAATAACATAAATAACGTAACAATATAATACAATTTAATCTCTCTGTTGAGAGCCAGAGGAATTATTTGTAATATTTGTACTCCCCTGGCTCCCAACAGATAATACAAACTTAAATATATTGTGGCGTAACTGGGCTCTGCCGGGGAAGCGTTCTGCCTTGCAGTCTCTCAAAACCCGGTCCTTGCTCTCGACACTCAAATATATCTCTCAGTGGGCTCTCACAAAAGTATATCGTGTAAGAATTAACGTGGACTAGCTCTCATTTTACTCACTCCCGCAATCACTGAATGTCTGACAGGACTAAAGAAACAACACTTGCACAGTATCTGCAGTTCAAGTAACTTTACTCGTTCCTGGTAACGGACCTGTCGCAACGACAGGTCAACGCTGACTGACTGACACGACAGCTCAACGCCGACTCACTGACATCTCACGATGTACATGTATATATTTCACAATTAACTATAACGCCCTCTATGTCTTACTAAATTACTGGGCTAATTATGCTACAATATTCTAGAAAATGTTCTTGACAATAATCAATGTCATATAAATAGAACAAGTCACAGCCAAGATCTAAATCAATTATTAATCAGTTATTAACAATTTCAGATAAAAATGGTATATTTTTGGTATTAAACGTACGATCCCATTCTACCATCTACCGTTTTACTGCATCAGCAACACAGCGCTAGCAAGGATACCTAACAAGCATTGCTTTAAAGTAGCTACGTTTTTTGCCTTTCCTGGAAACAAATCATTTTGCATTACAATGAGTAAAAAACAATGTCGTATATATTTCAATGCTCATTTCTGTTATATCATTACATTTATTATTGTCTGTTATTGTTTATATTATGTGAAAAGAAATGAAAAAATAAATTTGCTCTGTATAGAGCAACTACTACCACTACTACTACTACTACTACTATATGCAGATATCAACTTAATCATTCATACCTTTACTAAGCTTTGGAATTTTTAAAGTATTACAAAAATCGATTTGTCCTGATTTGTTATTCTTGACAATGTGACATTTTAAAGATTACATCTAAAAGTTTTCAATAAAGGCCCAAACTCAACTAGTCCACCTTTCATTCTGGAGTTACAAAAACACAAAAATATCAAATTTGCAAGGGGTATGAATAATTTAGTTTGGTTTGAAGAAGCCTTCAGCACAGCAAGCAAAAGCTTACTGGAACAGGTAATTTTCTTCTGATAATGAAGGAAGAACTGTTTTTCAAGTTACATCACCACTCAGTACTTGTCTTTCTTATTTCACAGATCTCTTACTGAGTTACTAACTTGTATGGAGCATGCCCAGGCCTTTCTCAAGAAACTTTCAAACAAACATGTTGTTATGAAATTTGTTGAGAAAAAGGAAATTGATGATAAATTTGACGGCTTCTACAACAGGTTAGGGAGCTTGAGACAGGGCCTAATGTTATCACTTCAGGTAAGTTTTGTTTATAGGCTTTATAGCTAGGTCTTAATCACAAAGTTCTATGAAAAGGAGAGTTAGATCTGGGCGTTGGGAGTTGTGATTGATCCAAATCAATCTCAAGTCCTCCAATCAATCGCAAGTTTTCAGTCTCTTATCTCTATACATTGTATGTACATGGTTGCGATTAATCGTTACTGTTTTTGAGACAAGTCCAGGGCCGGTATTCAATTCAATACTTAGAATGAGTAAGAAAATATTCAAATTGCATTTTAGACTTGTACTTACCTGAGACAAAATCTACTGATAAGAATTGTCGCAATAAATGCTCGCTAATATAATTTTTTGCAGGTAATAGTTACTTTGTAAAAGAAACAATATCAGCCTTGAGCTGCATGTCATGTTTTTTTTAATTAACCAATTCAGTTCAATTCAATAATTTATTGCTTTTTTCTATTGTGCAGACGGAATTCAGCTCATACATCTCTGTCGATATGGTGAAAGGATGGGAGGCCGCTTTCAGTGATCTAGACTCAATACAAAAGGATGTGAAAGATCTGAAAGAAGAAATAAAAAAGCAAGGTAAAACAATTCAAAACAAATACTGTGAAACAGGATGAATAGGGACACAGGGACTAACTTAAGACAAACCTGAACAAAAGTGTTTTTACCAAAAAAATGATGCAGTCCCCGTTTTATTGGGTTTTTAATCG
This sequence comes from Strongylocentrotus droebachiensis, assembly GCA_035222895.1. NCBI lineage: Eukaryota > Metazoa > Echinodermata > Echinoidea > Camarodonta > Strongylocentrotidae > Strongylocentrotus > Strongylocentrotus droebachiensis. Next base: position 64,159 of record JAVYIG010001830.1, read on the forward strand.
AGATATAACTGTAAGTCACCAAAATTCTTTTTGTTTTATTGTGTAGTTTCTGAAACTAGAGTAACAACCCCAATATTTTCCTCAGTCAGTTAAATCTGTCACACGTTCTAAGTCATGTTTGAAAAAGGAAAAATGGTTTGAAGAACTTCCTTTGTCAAACTTGACTTGTACCGAGCTTAAAGATAAACTTGAGATCTGGTAAAAAAAGAGAATGAATTCTCACATAATCAAACGAAACTTACACTGAATGTTCAAGATTACAATGAATGTTCTTTGCCAAACAATTTTTTAGAAATGTAAACTGGCTGAGTAATGAGCATAATTATAAGGAAATCAACTAGCCCCGATACCATTTGTGTAGTCCAGGGGGGGGGGGGGGGGCTTGGGCCCTCTCCCCTGGGAATTAAAAAAAAAAAACCCTTTAATTTTACCTTTTTTTTGGAGATGGGGCCCCTCCCCTGGTGCTCAAGGGGGGGGGGGTGCGATTTTTCAAATTTTGAGGGCCCCCCCCCCCCCCAAAAAAAAAAAAAAATAGTGCTCACTACTCAATACAAATCATTTCATTCACCTGATAAGAATAATAGTATTTCAATATAGACAGAATCCGAACTGCATACATACATGTAAATTGTTGCCAGGTAGGACAAATATTATGGCTTGACATACCTAGCAACACTTAATATATGCAGTTTGCATTCTGATTATTGAAATACTATTATTGTTATCAGGTGAGTGAAATAGTTTGTATTAAGGCACTTCACAAAGCCTTAGGCATTACATTTGGTTACATTACGATAATTGCCTATTCTACCACCTGATAATTGCATTGAAACCTGCTTTAGCAAACATGTGTCAAAACAACAGCAATAACACCTGTCAATAAAGATCACATGAATTGTTTCCCATTGAAGTGGGTACTAATGGACCCTACCTATAAAGACCTCTTTCCTTGTCTCCCTTGAGAAGGCTTTATCTGGGTTTCATTAAAGTCGGTTTTGAATTGATTGGTCGTTCATGTACTTGTATATATTATTATTAAGACAAGTCAATTTTGTGCATTAGAGAGAGGTGAAAAACATTTTGTACCGATTGAAATGTAGAAATTATCTTTTATTTAAGTTTTTTTCTTTAATTTTCTTTCCAGGTGAAAATATAGCACAGCTCTTGGATAGAGAACCCAAAGCACCTGCAGAGAATGGTAAATATACAGTAGTCTGTGGGTTTAGGTTAAGTGATCTTTAATTTTTATGTACTCTTTGCAGTGTACCAATCACCTAAAAAAAAAAAAAAAGAACAGCTTAAAGGTAATGACCAGAAGTGGTAAAATTGCAGTTCAAGGGTTTTGGGTACAAAATATCCATTCAATATAGTTTAAATATTGCCTTCAGAAGTTTAGATGGCAATACATGTACATGTACTTCAACCTAAATTTCGCAAAAAACAGAAATATATGGCCAAATGTTCAATGTTGAAGTGTCGTGGTCGAGTGGTTTAAGGCGCTTGACTTGGAGATGCGAAGGTCGAGGGTTTGTATCCCGACACGGCACTAATATCCTTTGGCAAGATATTAACCTGCACTTGCTACTCTCCACCCAGGTGTTAAATGGGTACCCGGTAGGATGCCACCGTCATTGTTGGTCAAACAGTTTTTGAGCGTCATATAACGCCTGGCTGGAGTGGAGATTGTTGTGCACACAGTATGTGCGGGCAAGCACTGAATCCAATGACCGGGGTTATAGTATATTTGTAAAGTGCTTAGAGACATTTGTATTAAGCGCTATATAAAAATTAAATATTATTATTATTATTATTCGCAATATCTATCCAGGCCGGATCGCTATGATAATTTACCAAGTATATCAATTAGAAGGCGGTTTCCCGGAAAAATTTGTATCATCACGTATTAGTCAAAACATATTCTTTTACATGATTGGTAATAAGAGTCTCCATTTCAATTTTTGAGAGGGGGGTGTTTCCAAAACTGGTCTATACCTTTAAGCTAGAATGTATGAATTCAACCTGGCATTCTATGGCCGGACGGTTACAGAGTGTGAAAAAAAATAACAAAAGAAATAAAACCTGTTACATTGACATTTTACATACATAATTATGTCTACATGTTTTTTAATTCAATTTACACTTGCACTTAGTATTCAGATTGTAGATTCAGGTGAGTTAAAAAATTTGGTGGACATCACTTTGATTTCATGATGTATTTTCCATGTTTTTTATCTCTTTGCAGAGAATCAAATTAACTATGCAGGCTTCAGTGAAGTCATAAAGCTTCATGATGGAAAATACGGCCCAATCTACAAAGCTAAACACAGCTGCGCGAAAAAGATGTTGGTTTTCAAAACTTTTGAAGACAAGTATGACATTATGCAGTAGGCTTGCTGTTGCACCATGTGAGAGAGAGGGAAGGGGGGGGGGGCAGGATTAGGGACTCTTGACGGATGGTCAACCTGTTCGAAACGTTGAGCCACTCCTACTACCCATATCCTCTCCAACTGGCGTTATAGTTATCCTTAGAACTATAAGCTGAGAAAGATTACCAACAGTCCTTTTCAGGACTGCACACACACTCAAGAAAGAAAGATTTATACTGACAGTCCTGTTCAGGACTCCCCAATCCTTCCCCCTCTCTCACATGGTGCAACCGCAAGCCCAATGTATATCTACATCTACATGCAAGCCGATACTTATAAGCAGCTTCTAAGTATGACATTTTTTTTGTTAATGTTAATGTTTACATGCAGTGTCGGCACAGGTGTAAAAAAGAAAAAAAGTTTTCATGATTTATTAGGATAACAAATAAGTGAATTTTTCAAAATTTGAAATGTGGGTAATGAGTTATCTTATTACCTATACATAGTAATTTTACCATGCAGTCCAATGCATATTTTGCCCAGTCCAAAAACTAGCAGTTTTAGGGGGGGAGGGGCAATATTTCTTGATATTTTCACTCTTCCTGGTTTGGCCATTGACTTTGTGTAAACAAATTGTGGTCAATATTGAGCCCAATACAAGTTAAACAATTCAGTAGTCAACGGGTTAATATGATTAATTATTGTTATTATCATTTTTTTTAAAGTTATTATTATTATTATAATCAGTATTATTATCATTTAAAAAAGAAATCATTATTATAATGATTATTATTATTATACATACTATTTTTCAGGGGTGATAGTGAGCACTAAATTTTTTTTTTCTTGTTTTCCCCTCCACCCCCCCCCCCCCCCCTTGATTAAAAATGAGAAGAGGAATCGTGGGGAAAAAATGGCATCTAACAACATTATCCCCTTTCGAGTAGGAAAATTGGGAAAAAAATAGGAAAGATTAGAGAAAATAATGGGGAAATCTGTAAAATCAGGATGAAAGAGGGAAGAAGAAAAAAAAATCTGGTAAAAAAAAAAAAATATATATATATATATATATATATATATATATTTTTTATTTTTTTATTTTTTTAAATAGGGAAGCAAAAAAATAATCGGGAAACCGATTTAAATCAGGTTTTTATCAGGCCTGTATTTTTATAGTCATCTTTATTATTATTAATGTTATCAATATTATCATCATAGTCATCATCATGATGTAAAATCACTATATTGCCTTGTCTTGCAGTGGTCTTTCTGCACGGAAGGAGCTGAAAGAGCAGTGTGGACTGTGGATGAAGCTCAATTTTTCTCCTTTCATCGTCCATCTCTATGGTTACACGATTGCTGAGGAGGGTAAAGTAGTCTTATGATAGTTTCCTTGTGGTTTATTTCTAACACCATTCATTTAAAGATAAAGTTGAGTTGTGAAAGAGATCCGGTGTGGAATCAATCAGAAAAAGATGATCATCTAGCATATATAAGTATTGGTGTATACTACAACTTTAATTCAGAGCATTCTGGATCAAATGATGCAAAACAAAAGTAACTAAAAGTTGACACAAAACTGCTATTGGTTAACTTGTTGACTATAATCAGCCACTTTTACATTATTTGAGAGTGTATTTAAAAGGAAAAAACCAGTATTGGAAACGCCCCAATTTCAAAAAAATGAAATGGAAGCTCTTCTTCTTATCGAGTCACTACACAAGTCCCGTCCAGTGGTCCACACAGGCTTTGGCACGGCAATTCACGGCTTCCAGGTCATCTTGGGTGCATGGCTCTGGCAGGAGTGGGCAAACTAGCAGGTGTTCCATTGTCTGTTCCTGGCCGCATTCACATGTTGTTTGTTCATCTCCTAGACCCCATCTCTGCATTAGTACTCTGCATCGTCCGTAGCCAGTTCTTAGGCGGTTGAGGCTTAGCCAGGTACGCCAAGTCTCACTGGAGCTGGATGCGAGGGATTCCTTCGGGCTGAGGGAGAGTTTATGTGGAGTGGTCTGGAGGTGGTTAGACCACAAAGTCATCCTTTGGTTGTGGGGGCTGGTATTAAGGGGCTCTACAGTGTGCAGAAAGCTGCATCTGGATTTGAGCCGCTTGCCCACTGGCTGTTGTTCGAAGAGTGGGTGGAGTGGATTATTCTCTTGTTTGTCCTTTTCTTTCTGGGACAAAACCAGCCTTCTGACGTGTGGAGGGGCGATACCGCAGAGCAGGTAGATGTCTTCTACTTTAGTTGGCCTAAGGCAACCAGTGATCATCGCAAGATGAATTTAGAGCTGGATCGATCTTGGATGCATGGGCCGATCTACTCCATACTGGTGAAGCATACTTCGCAGCAGAGAAGCAAAGCGCAAGGGCTGTCGTCCGGATTGTTCTGGCATCAGTCCCCCAGTTGGTGTTGGCAAGTTTCTTGAGGATGCTATTGCGGGCTCCAACTTTTGCCTTGGTGTTGGCAATGTGGTTCTTGTAGGTTAGGGAGCGATCCAGTGTGACGCCTAGGTAGACTGGGTTGGGTGTGTGCTTCAGCCTTTTCCCATACCAGCTGATCCTAAGTTGATGGTTGGCATCCCTGTTCTTGAGATGGAATGCACTTATCTGAGTTTTATCAGGGTTAGCTCTCAGATGGTTGGTCGCGTAGTATGGGATGAGTCCGGCCAGGGCACCACTGAGGGACTCCTCCAACTTCACAAAAGACTGGTTCTGGGTGGCGATGCAGAGATCATCGGCGTAGAGGAAGCTCCTGGTGTTTGGGTGGATCGGTTGGTCGTTCGTGTACACGTTAAAGAGCAACGGTGCGAGCACACTTCCCCTCGTGGTAGGCCATTTTTCTGCCTGCGCCATCTGCTGCGATTGCTGTTGAGGACCACAAAAAAAATCGACGATTGGACAGCAACGTCTGGATGAGTCCAGTCAGTCTCACATCCTTTGTCAGCTCAAAGATCTTCCTGGTGAGGATTCTGTGGTTCACAGTGTCGTAGGCAGCAGAGAGATCAACGAAAGCAGCTCCTGTGATTAGCTTACTCTCATACCCGTCCTCAATGAACTGAGTGAGGTTTAGGAGTTGGCCAGTGCATGATTTTCGTGGCCTAAACCCTGCTTGTTCTGGAATGAGATGTTCATCCACGAATGGGGCGATGCGGTTGAGGATAAGCCGCTCGAACAGCTTATATGTATGGCACAGTAGGGAGATAGGTCTGTAGCTCTTTGGGCTGGCTGCGTCTTTGCCAGGCTTCAACAGGGCAATAACTTTGGATTTCATCCAGAGCTTTGGGATGTTGTTGGTGCCCAAACATTCGTTGAACATTTTGAGAAGCCAGTTGAGGGCGCCTGGTCTAAGTTGTTTGACAATGAAATTTTCATGATATATGCCATATGCATTACTATTGATCCTAACAAAGAGATTGTTTTTAATTACTGAAGTGTGACGTCATCTACATGTAGGCGCCATTTTGTTAATTTCTTTAATTGACCATATTTCCGTCATACATTGTCATGTCTTTGATATTTGATATGTATAAACTTGACGTTTTGGGTAAACGTTTGGTCACACCCAGGTCCATGCATGCGTCATGACGGACGTGTACGCGTGCGTCAAACTTTAAAATTGGTCAAAATGCTCATTGGACTAACTTACTACACGTTTCCGACCTTTTGGAATATTTTTTTTAAAATTGAGCATGCTAACGAAAGTGCGCATGTTTTTGCGTGAGATGGCCTTTCTCCTCAGAAGTTCGACTGCCCCTCAGGATTTGTCAAAGAAATTTGACACAAATTATATTCTTTTACAAAATCTGCCATTGTGGTTTTTACTTGTACAATTAAGCTATCTCCCATCTAGTTTGTGGGTGTGTGTGGTATATATATATATACACTGTACATCCGTCATAAATAGTCATTTCTGAATGATAAAGCACGAACTTGATGTCATGGCAAACTTCTGGTCACACCCATGTCCGTGGGCGCGTCATAGGGGACTGAATTTGCTAATATGCGTGTAATATGAATGGAGGGTGGGATTTTTTTTCTAAGTCCTAATTTGTTATTGACCTGTGTTATTAGGTGATCGGTCGCATAGTGTAGCAAATCTTCTATTGAGCTTGTACATAGGCGTGTTATATGAGTGGAGTGTGGGATTAAAAAAAAGAAAAATCTTCCTTTGAGTTGCTACATGTGTTATGTCTTGATCGAAGCAGCAGATCACCTAATTCATCTCCATGACAAATTCAATGTCTAGTATAGTAATAATGACTGCTATGAGAGATATATGCCTTGAATATCAAAGCAGTCATTATAACTTTTATATACCGAAAAGGGTCGTAGAATATATGTGCGACTTACCAATCATGGTAATCAAGTTTGTTTACGCTATCGAGACCTAGTCTTAATAGGGTGCCTGATCACGCACCACTCAAGTTTGTGTGCCATTGATTTTGCAAGCATATTTGTTAAATGCCAAAACCGGTCAATAGTCTTTTGAAAAGTGCTGGGCTTTTTTCAAAAGACTATTGACCGGTTTTGGCATTTTACGGGAATGGCTAAAATCACGACTCCAATTTTGACGAATCAGATGGCTGGATTTCTGAAGTGAGGTATATAATTATTATTATTATGATGATGATTATTAGTATTACTATATGCTTTAAAACTTCTCTTTTGTATAGAACATCCAGGTTGCATGTGCTTTGTGGTCGAGTACATGCCTCTTGGTACCCTCCGAAGTGTTCTCCTGGATGAAGCAAACCATCAATTAACATGGGAACAACGAAAGAAGATTGCCAGGGACTGCGCTGAGGGTCTCTGTGCAATCCATCGTGGCCAAGGAAAGACAATGCTTCATCGGGCAATCACTTCTGCTAGATTCATGTTGGATGAGAACTACAAAGCTAAGGTTTGTAATGAGAAATATATACATGTATATATATATATATATACCGTGTGAGTCAAAAAAAAGTTTACACCTAGAAAATTGCTAATTATTTTAAAAATCCTTTATAAACAATAAATTGTTATACATCTTATGAAAGAGTGTTTTATCCCAAATCATTTGGTATCATTTTTGTGTGGTATGTGTTAACGCTTGAATGAACAGGATGCATTGTATGCGAGAGTGCAAAAATCGACTTGCGCCAAAGTGATGCCTACAGCATGTATTATGTTGGGATTGGCGGAGTGAGAGAATGAATTGAATGTATCAAATGAAATGCATTGCAAATGCTTTTTGCAGAAGCAAAGTCACACACGCGCACAAATGTTCGTTGATATTTGATATCTGATATGTGTGGCATGTTTAATTTTGTCAGGGATGTTATTTGGCTCTGCAAAAACCGATTTAATCCCCAAATTCTAATTGTTTTATTTAAACATCAGATAAGCAATTTTGGCGCAAGTCGATTTTTGCGCTCTCGCAAACAATGCCTCCTGTTCATCCAAGCGTGAACACATACCACCCAAAAATGAAACCAAATGACTTGGGATGAAACACTCTTTCATGAGACGTATAATAGATTACTGTTCATAGATGATTTTTAAAATAATTGGCAATTTTCTAGGTGTAAACTTTTTTTTGACTCACATTATATATATAATTATATATATACAGTAAACAACTAAATTACTCATACCCTAATACCAAGTTTAGTAATTTTGTTACTATGGGAAAAATTGATTTGTCTTGGTTTATGTGTCTTGTTAATGAGACATATACAAATCTTACATATAAAAGGCCCTTATTTAACCAGTCCATCTGTTATACTTGAGTTACAAAAAGCACAAAAAACATCGAATTTGCAAGGGATATGAATAAATTAGTTGTTAACTGTATATATGTATATTTTTACAAAGGTAGTTTATAAATGAAATGATATGTAAAAATAATAATGTAATTATGATAACGCCTGTTTTATGTAGAGCTTTCAACGCACATGTACTTCAGTTAAAGCTCGACTGACTAATCTTTGCCTCTTCAGAGTGAGTTATCCACTCGAATGCACTTCTTCATTTTTATTTGCTTATTGTATTCATTACAATTATTCAGGACAGCAAGGATCAGATATTAACACTAAATGGGGCCTGTCACCACGAAATGAGTCCAGTTGGTCAAAATTTTTATTCCTGTTTTTAAGTATTATATGAATCTACATTAAGTAAGCTTTAAATTAAGGGGTCACACATTATAATTGATAAAATATATCCAGAAATATGAACCAAATCCTAATTGGACTTTATAAACAATGGGATTACCCAGTTTTTAGATAATTAGGTGTAAAGTTAATGATGCGTAACATAGCCTATATTATTTGCCAAAAAATGTTAGAAGGAGATATTTTCGTGACCTAAGCTCTGGGGACATAAACTACAAAACATTAATAAGTCGATTGTTGGAAAAATCTTAATTGTGATAGGTGGGTCAATTTTCAGTACATACACACCTTACATCGCTATTACTACGATTGAGCCTAATGCGACACTGGACTCATTTCGTGGTGACTGGCCCCAAATACATGTCATCATTTTGACATCTTGATTCTTACTTACATTAAAAGCTGGATGTGAAGATAATTTTTTTTTAAGAGGGAGGACCAGTTAAGGAAGCTCTCGCTCATCCTCAAATCTCTTTTTTCAAGAAATTAGAAAGATGAACAATGGTAACATAATCATGAATATTAGCCTTTCGCTTCCCAATTAAATCTACTACTACTAATATACTACTACTACTACTTAACTACTACTACTATACTAGTACTACTAAGAATACTATTACGAAAACTACTTTGAAAACTACTACTACAAATACTACAACTACTACAAATACTACTATTACTACCACTACATATACTACCACTACAAATCATTATTACTACTACTACTACCACTCCTGCTGCTGCTGCTATACGTTGCTGCTACTACCACTGTATATACCCACTACATTTATTACTTTTACTTCTACTACTACTTATAACAATAATATCACCACTTAATATCCCTATTACTACTACCACTACTACTAACTACTACTACTACTACTTCTGCTACTACTACTACTTCTGCTGCTACTACCGGTACATGTATTACTATAGCCACTTCATGTACTACTACTCCTACTGAAGTATTTTCATTGTTTATGCAGATCTCCGATAATGGTTTTGTGAAGTCGGCATCCAAGATCAGTACAAGCAAATTAGCCATGTCGTCTGACGGCAGTGGGAGCGTTGAAAAGGATGAAACAAACTACCTCTGCCCTGAGGAAACAAGTACTAGCTTTAGGCGAACCACCAAAAGTGAAGTCTACAAGTAAGGAAAAGAATTCTATTTAATTTCATAGCATTTTCTATTTCATTACATTTATTTGTTTGTCCAATGTTCATTTGACATGCATAAATGTTTTGCTCTTACACTACTGCCTAAATGTTTTGGCATTAGCTGCTTCACTAACCCTTATGCTGAAGCAGTTTGGGTTGCTCCCGATTATAACCTCCGGCTAGCTTACCTTCCTCCTCCCGATAGCTTCCTTTTGGCTTGCCGATATTTTGTAATGGATACTGAATCGAACAAAATGACCGTGTGAAACTCCTGCATTGCATATATTTTTGTTTGTAAATGTACATACAATGTATCCTGCGTTAGTTGAAGAAAAATGAGACAATGATCAAGAAATTATAAAACAATCCTAGGAGATTCAAAATATTTGAATTTTTAGCTTTAAGCCCGTGTCAAGTCATGACAACATTTAAACAAAGCTAGCATTCTTCAAAACTCTATTAAACAAAAGGCACTTGTAACAGTTACACATGCGCAAAGTTCTGAGAAAAGGAGAAGTCGATCTGCTTGAGAGGATGACGAAACGGAGAAAGACAAGGAATATGTGAACGACAGGGGAAAGAGAGAGTGAGGGAGAGAAAAAGAGAGAGAGAGAGAAGTAGGTGGGTAAATCTTACATTTTTAAGCAGGAAAATATTGGGAAAATTTCGAGCAGATGTCTTATTTGAAATTTGGCTTTCCTAAAAAAAAATCCTAAACAAAAATTTGTTTTCGATTGCATCAAGAAAAGTTCAGATTGTCATTTAATTCTTATTGTGGAATTTATAATCTTTTTATTCTCTTTTTTCTTTCCTATCACCTTTTCTTTGTCATTGTTTATTCATCCTTCAAGGCTTGGAATCATTTTTTATGAAATAGCAGCAAGGAAAAAACCATTCCAGGCCAAGGAAGAAGAAGGTAAGACTCTCTTGTATTCTGATGTGAAAATGTCAAATATACAATGTTACTCCAAGTGCCCCGTTTTTTATGTAGTCTGCAGGTAAATACACAATTCCATAAAGCCTTGAGCAGAACCTTGCTCCATCTGTCTTGGTAGGACCCACCCCCCCCCCCCCCCACCAGCATATAAAACTGGTTAAAAGTAAAATGGTAACATTCATTTTACCTTTTTTAAACCCAAAACTAAAGCCCCCCCCCCCCCTGGAAAAAATAAAAAATAATTTCCTCACAAATTGGACCCCCAAAACCCAAATAAGAGCTCTTACACCCACAGTCTTCCATCTTTTTTCTGCATGGCTAATCGTCTACGAAACAGAATTAAGTATTTTTTCAACTCTGATTGTTGCTATGTCAGGCAGCCGGTGAAAACGAATTTGTTTAATCAAATTATGGAAGGTCAGTAAATAAACTTTCTAGAAATGTGATTTTCTATTTCAAATTCAGATACCGTCCGCCAAATTGATTTTGTGGTACCCTATCTTCAAATTGTCTGTAATCACTCATGCGCAAAATATGCATCATATGAGTTGCATCAAATGAGAGAGGAGGATCTAAGCTTTAGAAATATGTGTCATTTATTAATTATAATTGTGATTAACTTATAATAAAACATCGATAATTCTCGGTTATGTTTTTTCTTGGACATGTAGGTGGGAAGCCTTGGAAACATGGGGATAAATACACATTTGTCAAGAATGGAAACACAGAGCAACCTCCTGCAGACACACCAAAGGACTTCAAGAAGCTTATTGACCAATGCAGACAGGAGAAACCTTGTGACAGGCCTTCTACCTATGGTAAGTATAGGGTAGTGTAAATCCAGATAATTTCATTTTGTATGAATTTTGCGAAAATTAAGGTTCGTGAAAGTTAAACGCCAAAACATTTTGTGGTAACACAATGCATTGAATACTATTACATTGTATACAAGTTAAGCGATTTTCACAGGTGCATGTATGGTACTTATATGTCTAGATTTACTGTGCTGATTGAGTACTGATTTACTGATTACTGCAAATGCATGTACAAATTGTTTTTTTTTAATATAGTTTCAGAGGCATAAAAACTAATGGTTTAAGTGATTGTCAAGAGATGTGATGTAAGATAAAACCCCAAAATATTGAAATTGGGAGATGAACGCCATACCAGGTACCATATAGTAAGAGCTGCTTATTGACAATGCTGCACAGTGCTATGAGCTTCTAAGACCTATGTCTTAGCTGGTGCTTTCGCTGATGCAGTACGTTGATATGGTAGAATGGGATCATATGTTAAAGACAGAGTATACAGATTGTGAAGAAAGAACTTGTTATCAAGTTACATCACCAATCAAATGCACCTCTGATCAGTGTATTACCAAAACAGGAGACTTTTGTGATAGACATCAAGACCCATTTACCCCAAAATGTAATTGCCTCCTTTTGTTTTCTCTCATAACAGATGTTGTTTGCTCGCTTGAAAAGATGTGTTCTCCAGCGCTTGAATCTCCAGCTGAGGATTGAGAAACGACGAAGCCTTCCTGAATCTTACATACCCAATCGTCGCCAGCAGAGCAAAACAACATGATCTTTTAGAATTGATGGATGAAAATGATTTGGTCAAGTAGAATATGGTCAAATCCTGTCTTTCCCTACAGTCAAACTCTGACAATGTTCCTTCTGATTGAGATAGATTTTGTACAAAGAACAACAACTTTCGACAGTAAAATTGTTTGTTTGCACAGTTACTTTAAAATTCTGGTCACAAACCTTGTATTTACTTATCCTGCATTTTTCTTGTTAGGGGAGAGATCTTGCATCTCAAGTTGCGCTCCAACTCAAAAATTATTTTAGTGATTTTTGTATGAGTGTATTATGTTAAATATATGTGAATCGCAATACTATGTAACACAATAAATTTCCATTATTAAATGGGCAATAAATATGAACCTTACCTTATAGTACCCTTAAAAGTATAGACCAGTTTTGGAAACGCCCCCTCTCAAAAAATGAAATGGAAGCTTTTATTACCAATCATGTGAAAGAATATGTTTTGACTAATACGTGATGACACAAATTTTGCCGGAAACTGCCTACTATACAGTAAAACCTGCTTTAGTGACCACCTGTCTACAAAGACCACATTTCTTGTTTCCCTTAAAAATTGTTTCTCATTGAAACATGTCTTAAAGGAACCTGTCTACAAAGACCACCTGTCTACAAAGACCACTTTTTGTGTTTCCCTTGGGCGGTCGCTATAGACAGGCTTGACTGTAATTGATATTTTTGGTAAATTATATCTATTCGAGCTGGATAAATATCGCGAATGCACTTCAACATTGAACATTTGGGCATATCTTTCTGTTTTTTGCGAATTTAAACATTTCCTCTGAAGGCAATATTTAAACAATATTGAATGGATATTTTGCGCCCATAACCCTTGAACCGCAATTTTACCACTAACGGTCTATATCTTTAAGCACACTCTATGATCCTCCTGCGATCAAAATTCCAAAGAAATGACAATGGTATTACATATGGAGGCTTTTATCTTCCTGATTTACATGTAGGTTCTATATGAAAATAATAATAGTTATAACAATAATAACAACAATGATTACAATTAATAATAGTAATACTTAAGTAATAATAATAATAATAAAATTATGAATAATAATATCAGGGAGAACAGTATGAATACTGATGAGGCTACCCTGGGTAAACAAGACATATTATTATTATTATTATTATTATTATTAATATTGATAATGATAATAATAATAATAATAATAATACTTATAACAAACACAAACAGTACCAATGTATGAATTCAGTCATCTTTAAATGCCCTCGGCTTGTTACCAATGATTTCTCTTACAATGTATCATAATGCAATATTTCAGTGTGCAAACAAACCTATGACTTGAGACAGTAATCTGATGATCTGTATTTTACCTTTTCTTTCAAAAATATCTAAAAAGCTACGAGAGTAATGGGGAAAGAGCAGATCTACTTAAAAACCTCAAATATGTTTTCATTTTGACCATTACTAATTTGTACACTTTTTTCCTTTAATTATTGTGGAAAATACATGAACTTATGAAATTATGAATTTATGAATGCTATGAAACGTGAAATTTGTTATTTAGTGGATTAAAGATAATTCTCTGCATGTACATTGTATAGTGAAAAGGAATAAGAATGAACTTTGTTGAACATGTTCTCATTATTCTTTCACCTGTTACTAAAGCTGCATTCTAGATGAGGACAGTGGCTTAGTTACAGGTGTGTGTTGGGGAGGAGGGGGGGGGGGGGGAGACATGTCTTTAATTGAATGGTGAAAAAGAAAGAAAAAATTGAAAAGAGCACCCTCCTCTTAATAAATCGGTAGCCTTATAAATTCGCAGTTCAATTTCGGAGTAAGACAGGTGGCACCAATTGTACCAGTCCCACCAATGGAATTGTACCAGTTCCCTCCCCCTCAATGGATAGACCCAGGCTACGCCACTGATGCCTCAAAGCAACCCACATCTAGGCTGAAGTTTATCTCTTCACCAGAAGCACAATATTATAGAGGTTCATAAAATCTGTTAATGGAAGGTTGAAACAAAACATATTGGATAGGGGAATTTATACCCCTAGCCACGATGTAAATGATTTTTCCTCTCAAATTTTGTGTGATATTCCACATAGACAGAGGGGAAAAACAAAGTAGCTTAGACTTTTTAGTACTCTATTATTATTATTTGTTTTATTATTTTGCTAATTAACACAAAATCAAGAAATCTGAATCAGATGTAAAGGAGAGTCTCGGGGCCTAAGCTAAAGAAACTGTGTGACAATATACTCTAGCATTGTTGAATTCAATAACCCTGAAGCATTATCAAGAGAGTGAAGGATTTCATTTACTTAATGTTAATTTCTTCATGTTCAAATAAAACTTGTTTTATTGGGCAAGTCCAAACTTATTTTCCCCATAAGTTTGATTTGATGGTTTGTTTTTACCAGGCTGCTGAAAAGCATGTATGTAACTTGGAAGCAACCATGGGCCCTATGGATTTAAGTCTTCTTCTAGTGACTCGGTTATGAGGATTAATGCCATTAATGGATAAATAAATGTTACTCAAGGAATGTATGTAGTACAATGAAAGTGTATTCGGACATGTAAATACTTTTTAACATGCAAAATGAAATTTTACATTTACACAAGATTTGAAGTGGGAATGGTTTTGGCTCTGAATAGGTGCCTTCCCATGTGTCAGTCCTTTTGCTTAACATTACTGAAATTATGTCATTTGATTGCCATTTTGTTTGTATTCCATGGAACTCTAATTAATACTAGCTATGTAAAAAAAAAAAAAAAAAATTAAATGATAATCATTCCTTTTATATGAAAATGTGGAATTTGGATCTCGTCTTCCAAATTTCCTCTGTGTGGGATAAAGATTAGAATTTGCATGTTACTGTAGCAGGTCTATACCTTTTTGTTCATTGCTATAACTTAATACTTGTTAAATGTATTTTCATTATTACCAATTATTAAACTATTATTCAACTAACTTTTCAGTGTTTTATATATGTTACGTTGAAATATTGTGCAAGGTGGGGGGGGGGGGGGGGATGCGAAAGGCTGAACAACTTTTAGAAGAGAAAAAAGTTTATCATATTTTCAGGACCATTTTAAAATATCTGTCAAACACTTTTTTTTTAATTTTCTGCAACATTTACATTTTCTGGGGAGGGGGTGGGGACCCATACCTTGAAGCTCACCTTAGATAAATGGGTTATTTTCTACATGTAATTAGTTGTCCCTCCAGCTTTGATTTGTTACTTTCTATACTTTTGTTTTCTTGGATAAAGTAATCTAGCAGAATTACATGACATCTTTAAATCAATGCCGTACTCAAAAGTCCAGTATTTCACAAAATGTAACTCCAGATAGAATAACCAAAATCAGCAGACAGAATACTACTCACAGATGATAAGAATTAATTCAATTGTTTTTAATATGCAAGACTCGTGATACACAGACTTGGATGATAGAAAATAGCAAGTACAAAGAGGTTTCGGTAAATGTCATATTTGTCTTGTATGGTACCATTCTCACATCAATACACATGTTCTATGTGGTATGATCAGATACAATTTCATCTTTTCATTCTATAGATTGACATACATGTACTTTGTTATCCAACTGCAATTTTAACCCTGGTTGCCTATGCTTCGTATCAGTTTTATTGTGACCCCCTGCCCCCAAATCGGTTATCACTTTTTTCATTCATGGGAGTGGAAGCGTTTTTTTTTTAGTGGGGGGGGGGGGGGGAAGAACATGTGCATGCCCCCCCCCTTTTTTTTTTAGCAGAGTCTGCCACCATATGTAAATGTAAACGTACATTATAAATCTATACAATGGTGTGATGCAAATTACATGCATATTCATATTTATTAATAGGAATACACAATTTACAAACATGACTTTGGGGAGATAATATGTACACTTGCATCATCAAGACTAAAAACCTTTTTTAATTGTATCAACAATTAATAGAAGTGAAACATCCTGTACACATATTATACATAACCCTGTAGAGATATTATTCATCATTACAAACAATGTTATAATGAACAAATTATGTTTAATCACAAATACATGTTATAATGATCTAACAGATGATAAAATATGATTACGAAAGCCTAATTGTATCAAGAAATTTGCTTACATTGTATGATAACAGCTTTAATTTGTGAAAAATAGTACAAATGTACAGACCTAAAACCTGTAATTTGACACTTTTCCGATTACTTGCGGCTCACGAAAAATAATTATGTTTCTATTTAAAATCTCTTGATATGACCGTTTCATATTTACACAAATTATTTAAACTAGATTAGACTAAATCTTTCAATAATACAGGTCATTGTGTTGCAAAAAATCATGATGTTCTTTTTTTATGTGGCCAGCCTGTAGACAGTCTGGTTATGTTAATGATTAGTTATAATACTTTTGCTATGTACAGTTTTGTTCCTTTGAAAGTTACAAATCACTTTGAGATGCATCAAAAGACAAAACATTTCAAAACAATTGTATGTGTACCATTAAGAGATTCATTATCCCACCAGCTGTCATAAGCGACCTAAGATGGCGGCGTTATAGTCTGCTAGTGGAAGATATAAAGAAGGGGGAGGGGAAGGGGGGCATGCCCCCCTTTTCTTTAGCAGTCTGCCACCATATGAAGAGTTTCATTCCAAAAGGAGCTAAATCCACTTTGGGTACTTCTGAGTAAATCACTTTTTTTTTATTTCTCTACTTTCCCTTTAGCCATGGACTTTAATGTTGTTATATATTTTAAAGGTGTCACCCTGGACCAATAATATATGATGAGAAAAAATCTTCCAGTTTTTTCTGAGTTTTACTAAATTTTTAGAATTATTTTTTTCGTGGATTTAGCTCCTTTTGGAATGAAACATGATATTGTACGTGGAAAATGTCATATTTTCTCAATTAAGTCACTGAAATTTATTCAAATTTAGTAGCAAACCTTTCCTTTTAAATAACAATAGGGAAATCACAACTAAAATAAGCTTTTGAAAAGAAGTAAACATCCTATCACATTTTTCATTCCAAAAGGAGCTAAATCCGTTTCATTCCATATATAAGGAGCTAAATCCATGTTTCATTCCAAAAGAAGCTAAATCCACAAAATCTAAAAAAATAAGTAAAAATCAGAAATAAGTGGTAGATTTTTTTCTTATCATATATTATTGGTCCAGGACAACACCTTTAACATATATAACAACATGAAGGTACATTGCTAAAGGGAAAGTGGGGAAATAAAAAAGATGATTTACTCAGAAGTACCCAAAGTTAGCTCCTTTTGGAATGAAACCAATTTGGATTTAGCTCCTTTTGGAATGAAACATGATATTGTACCTAAATTTGTTCATACTTCCTGGTGAAATTTTTGAATGTGATATAGTGCATTTTGTCCCCATGTAGGAAATCATTATTTTAAGACAAATAACTCCATTTTGATAAAATATGGATTTCGCTCCTTTTGGAATCAAGCTCTTCATATGTAAATGTAAACGTACATTATAAATCTATACAATGGTGTGATGCAAATTACATGCATATTCATATTTATTAATAGGAATACGCAATTTACAAACAAGACTTTGGGGAGATAATATGTACACTTGCATCATCAAGACTAAAAACCTTTTTTTAATTGTATCAACAATTAATAGAAGTGAGACATCCTGTACACATATTATACATAACCCTGTAGAGATATTATTCATTATTACAAACAATGTTATAATGAACAAATTATGTTTAATCACAAATACATGTTATAATGATCTAACAGATGATAAAATATGATTACGAAAGCCTAATTGTATCAAGAAATTTGCTTACATTGTATGATAACAGCTTTAATTTGTGAAAAATAGTACAAATGTACAGACCTAAAACCTGTAATTTGACACTTTTCCGATTACTTGCGGCTCACGAAAAATAATTATGTTTCTATTTAAAATCTCTTGATATGACCGTTTCATATTTACACAAATTATTTAAACTAGATTAGACTAAATCTTTCAATAATACAGGTCATTGTGTTGCAAAAAATCATGATGTTCTTTTTTTATGTGGCCAGCCTGTAGACAGTCTGGTTATGTTACTGATTAGTTATAATACTTTTGCTATGTACAGTTTTGTTCCTATGAAAGTTACAAATCACTTTGAGATGCATCAAAAGACAATACATTTCAAAACAATTGTATGTGTACCATTAAGACATTCATTATCCCACCAGCTGTCATAAGCGACCTAGGATGGCGGCCTTATAGTCTGCTAGTGGAAGATTTAAAGAGGGGGGAGGGGGGGGGGGGCATTTCTCATATAACCTTTATAAATCAAATATTGCATGCCATAGGGAGACACTAACATGAACATTGTTTTCCCCACTACCCCCCCCCCCCCTCCCGCTCCCCTCTCCGGCTGAATCATTTGACAAAAAAAATCAGCTTGGAATGTGAATAGCTGGTTCCAGTCTTTCATCCACTTACTCTTTATCCTCTTCTTCGTCTTCTTCTTTGAGGTCCTGAGTGCCTAATGACTTCTAAACTTTATTGTATTTATATATTTATATAATTTCCAGGTACAAAACAACTGCGAACGATTACATTCATAGATAATAAAATCCTCCCCAAAAAATAATAATAACAATACAAATAAGAACGAAAACAACAACCAATGCCTAGGGAATGACCCAAATAAATAATTGTTTCTGGCTTAGGGCTCTGCTCATGGTTGCAGTAACTACAAAAAACCGCTCCCCCCACAAAATATATATACATATACATATACATATACATACAGAAAAGTATCAGATTAAAGTTTTTTTTAAAGGGACAGGGCCAACAAAAGTGAGATTGCTCAAATTATGATTGTACTGTGGTAGGCATATCAGCAAGATGACAGCGTAAGGCATTAACGAATGGCCTGACAGAAGTATCAATATAGAAGTCGGCCAAGGAACGTTAGAGTGTCCCAGACACGAAAACATAAAAGGGAAAGTACACCCTGATATTGAGTCGGTTTTAATAGAACCAGAGACAGAATTAATGAGAGGAAAAGGTCAGTTAAAAGTTTGAGCAAAATCCGATTAAAAAACCTGAGAAACTTAAGAATTTGTAATATTTGGATCAATCAAACACGAATTGCCAACTCTGTGACGTATTTTGCGAGGTCCTCTCCCATTTTCTCTGTACTAAACAAATCAGAAATGTTCAGTCATACATGCGATCTAAATATAATTATTGCGAATATGTTTCTGTACACAACCCCCTGTCTGAAACAAATCTATTCCGTCATCAATAACTAAGAAAATGAACATTTATGTCATTTTCTGTACAAAGCATATTGAAGAGAACCTCGCAAGATACGTCACAGTGTTGTCAATCTGTGTTTCACTGATGTCAACAAAAATTCACAACATTCCTATAACTCGGATATTGCTCAGACCCTCGCTAATTTATTTATCTAAATTTTCTACTTTTATCGATACCAGCTTCTAACGATTTAATTTTTTTGTTTCTAAGGTAACCAAACATGAACATTATAGTCAAGAATAGGGCGACAGAGTAAACAAAACTTTTTCTTTAGGATTACTGGACTTGAGAGTATTGACAGTACGACGCATAAAACCACTCAATTTAGAACTTTTTGTTACCGTGCTCCGTTGATGGTCTGATCAGCTTAAAGGGATAGTTGAGTTCTGTTGCAGAGGGCGCTATACAAAATAATAAACAAAACTGAGTGTCAAATTTGAAAGAACATACAATTTAAATGACAAAATCATCTCTGTTTGATCAAAATCGGTTCAGAGACGGCAGAAATATCCATAAATATAACGATTTCTAATACTTGTGTACCACCACAAATATTAAATAATTTGAAAAAGCCGTTGAGAAAACGAAATAGCGCCTTTACGCCGTATTTCAGCCAATGTCGATGTTGGCTTTTTTGTTGGCATTTTCAAGTTGGTTTTATTACGCACAACCAGCCGGCCCATGCATTGTTATTTTTAATTAAATAATTAATTAACGGTCACCGTATTTTTTGTTAAAGTGGAGCTGAATTGGTATGATCGTATTGGTTAAATTTTACACATTTTGGGGTCTAAAATTACCTTCATAGCAATTTTAGGTTCTAAAAGGGCACCAGAAATGTCATAGATAAGAATAAACGCAATAACCATGCGCTTTGAATGCATTTGCGGTTTGAAAACAGAACTCAACTATCCCTTTAAGTCATGTGGTATAACAACAATTTTTTTATAAATTCTAATTATTCTTCTTCTTCGCCCTCCTCTTCTAATTCTTTCTTGCCAGGGAAGAATCTGTCCCTCAGGTCCAACAGCCTAGCCGTGTTGAGGGCGTCCTTCAGCCTGCCCTGTTGCTCTGTGACCGCTGTTTCTGCTCTCCAATTCAGGAGCATCTGATGACTTCCTCTAAACGTACGTTGACCTTCCAACCTGTTGAGCTCGTGATACCGTGACTGTGACCCCTGCGTGACTTCTAGAGCTTGCATTAATCTGTCAAGGTGTTCATCATTCTCGATTTCGTCGGCGATATCGTATAGAAGTTTGTCGTCCAACCGCGTTGCGATAGCTGCTTGCCTTCTGGAAACATAGAAATATAAAGGAGAGGGATCTCAAGATTACGCTAACAGGGTTAAGTTTATTCCGAATAAATTACGACTCGCTTTGTCTTCTCATTTAATCTTAACAAAATAAATAAATGACTAAATATATACCGGTATTTAGATATCGCCTCAGAAGGGTAAAAGTATCCTTATTGTGCAAAAAAAAAGGGCTCGTCATGTTTTGGATTTGGTGTCTATATAAGAAACACCCAAGAGTGATAGCTGATTTTGCAAACTGTAGTTAAAGAATTATTCTCATTTATAAATACTATTAACAATCATTTCGATTGCTCATCGAAATATCTAATTAGACAAAACTTCAACAAAAAGACCATATCCATCTACGTACTAAATACGGGGTAATACTTGTTCCATATGTCTCTTTAGAGAGACACGTTAGTCCAGGTATTATGTTGGGATATGCCTAGACCTGTCCCTATCGCAGTATTTTGATACCTCGGTCCTGTTCCAAGCTCTGGAACATACAATTAAATCAAAGTTTGTCCTTCTGATCTTGAAATAAAAATGCTTTGGTAATACCGTTGTGGCTAGGCCTATTCTGCCTAATTTGAAGTCCCTAATTTTGTTTTTATAGATACTATCTGTAGCAGCATAATGAGTTTATGAAAGTATGTGCAAAGTTTCAAAAACTCATTTGTTAAACAAGAAATGGGGTGAATAAAGCACTGCAGCTGACTGCGAATTGTAAATTTAGAAAGATATATGACTGTAATTTTGCCAATAATGATTTTTTTCCACCATGCTTTCAGAAAAGTTTTTAATTATATTTTTGTCACAGCATTTTGTTTTTTTTAACAATTTTGTAGATGTTCACCTTCCAAATCTCTGCAAAGTTCATAAAGACAAAGTTATCATTATTTATAATACTGTACTTTTATTATGACTTACTCTGATCCGATTTGTGCCCCATCTTTCTTCTCCTGAGACGCCGATGACGCTGCTTTAGACGACGACGTGACCCCCTTTTGTTCCAATGGAGTTATGGTGGAACGCCGTTGTCTGGAAGGAAAAAAAGGAAAGGTATTATGTTATAGTTACACTTTGCGAAGTATTTTCCCTACGTACTGTTAAATATTTGAAATGTTTAATTGCTCGGGAGCCTTTGCTAAACCAACCATATATATATAGGGAAGGTGCCAAAGGAAGTGGAATTTAAAAAGTGACTTTCTGACACGAGATTCTGCGTTAGCTGAAAACGTTAAAGGTTACTAGGTATCATTCAACATCGCACAAAGTATTGGATAAATGTCTGCCGGTATACATATGACATGTAAACATGCTATCAATTCGAAAAGTGCAAGGGCAATATCCATGGACCTTACAATCACTATCTTCTGTTTTCCGCAACAAAAGAACAAATATCAGTGTACAATACATGGGAAGATTTTGGACTGATAGCGAAATAGGTTCAAAAGTATTGTACCTTGTCCGACAGCGTTTCAATTCCCTCTCTGATTGTCCACGGTGCGAAGGAGACAGCCAAAAACGCTGCCTAGAAATCCCTTTAAAGAGAACTTACCTCTCAAATAAGCAGGGAATTCATTCTACAACATAATATTCTCTATTCGTTCAAGGGCAGATGGGCAAAATTTGGGAGTATTGATTTTTTGAATTAAACGTGTTTGTGTTCATTTTAAGTTTTCACGGCATGGTAATTTTAGTGTCACGATAAGCACTTACATGTTAGAAGCTATATCACCATCTGCATTGAGAGAAATAAAATAATATGTAGAAAGGTAAATAAATAGAGAAATGGATCAATAAAATAACGTAGGAATTAAAAAAAAAAACTAAATGAATGTGCATGCATGGGAAATTTAGATCATCGCAAATTTCACTACAAAAGGAGAGATTGATTTTAAACGTTATTAACGAAACATTTTTAAAGCCCATCAAAGAAACATTACTTTCACAAAAATCATTTTAACGGGTCGCTACAAGTGATACTTAATGTTTACAATGCTATCAAATTCTTTTTCAAATACTGGACAATAAAAATTGATAATTTTTCATTCTCCGTCTATCCTTACATAGCCTATGTTGGAAGAGTGACCAAATGTCATATAGTCAAGAGTGACAATTTTGAAGCAAAGACACGCAAATTAGCGGGGCTTCACTACAGCGTAGTTTAGTAAAGTAAGTAAGAGAGAGAGAGAGAGAGAGAGAGAGAGAAAGAGAGAGTGTGTGTGTGTGTGCGTGCTGGGGGGGGGGGGGTCTGGTTTGAGAAAAACATACGCCTATGGATATTGAAAGCTTATCAAGGAATCTCAAACACGGGAAAATACTATTCAGATTACAAAGAAAGAAAGAAAAAAAGGCACAAAATACAAGACAAAAAAGGGAAAGAAAACACGAAATCGTCAGCACACGCGCAAGCACTAATGCACGCGGCAATACACGCACACAAAAGGGCCCCGTGGTATAAAAATTATCATTGATGGCAACGTTTATAACGTTATAAGTACAAGGGCAACGTTACCTAAGAGCCAATCAAATCAACGTTTCTATGGAAGTTACCATTAATTGCAAAGTTATCATCAATGGTAAGCTTTATGCAACGAGACCCAGGTACGTACCAGAGAATTTCGCATTGAATGCGTGTCCTTCGTCACAATGAGGATGGAAGTTGAACTTGACATATACATCGGCTTCGCCGGTCGCTTCCACTAAGAAACTGACAACGTTTCGATCCAATCTACGGATATCATCTAGCGATACGGTCTTTATTTGTGAAATAGAAACACATAAAACAAAATAAGGTAAACAAACACAGGAAATAGTTTCAAGAAATCAACCAAAGAGTGATTTGAATAGCATATTGCATTGCATGTTGAAATCACGTTCGGATTTATTCTGTAAATATAATTTACGAAATGAATAAAAGTTGATCACATTATGTGAAATTTATTCCCTTGAATCCTTTGGGATCGCGTTGAACCAAAAACAGAATTAAACAACAATAAAGGTAAACAATTCTTAAATTAATTACGCAGTTAACCGATTCTCTTGTTTTGGCCACGATGAAGGCAAAGATTTGTTCCTAAGACATGATATTTTCGTATAAAATGACATATTTGTATTGCATTAGTATGACATCAACATTGGGGGAAATGAGTGAAGAACATATAAAGCAAACATAAAAGAATGGTAAAGTGTAAGGATTAATAATCCGATGTTTGTATTGATGATGGGCACAGGTGTAGCCAGGATTTTTCATTAGGGGGGGGGGGGGGGCGGATGTGAAGGATCGACTATTAGCGAATGGAGATAATTATAGAGACTTGACCGTCTCCCATGGTGAACCGTGAAAATAATATACCTTTTTGTTCCTGGAAATCTATTTTCGTAATTCCAATTTATCTACATTTTGCTAATTAATGTTTATTTTAAAGTAAAAATGTGTAAAACAGGTGAATATGCATGTGACACCTGTTCTACACATTTTTACATAATAGCAGTGAAGGGATGTTCCTTTGTCTACCACAGCAATAATTGTTGAGGGTAGAATGAGGAACTGTATATTTTGTCCTCTTTCTTTGTCCGTCATGTTCATAGTGAGGGCACCTTTGCCCCACCCCCGGGCTACGGCAGTGATGATGGGTCATTGCTTCGTTCCTTTCACCCCCCCCCCTTTGGAAATACAACATGATTGCTCTGCATTTTAAAGCATGCGTTCTGATATTAGCCAAAGTATACATTATTAATGTACTCTTTCGTTCTCCGTGACACGACCTCTCTCGACCTCGCATCTGATGTTCAGCTCGCCTCTGTTCCAGATCACGAACATTGTCTTTGTTGGAGCCATCTTGCGATAATCAAGATTTTTTTCCTCGGTTTCGATGTACTAAATATAAGAAAACAATTATAATTATAAGAAATAGAAAGTGGAAAATAAAAGGAAGAAGCGCTGAATCTGTTTGCGTTTCCACCATCAATTACATCAATTTATCTTGCCTTTGCATTTGTTTTAGAAATAGTTTTGGAAATTTGAAAAAAGATGCTACTAAATTTGTAATACCCCTTGTAAATGTTATGTTTTTGTGAAGGTCTTAGCTCCAAACCTAAAGGTGGACCAAATGAAAATGACCTTTGTTGAGTTCGTTTGGATGTTAGCTTTAATGTGTCACAGTCTCAAGAAATACAAATCGGGGTTTATCACTTTTTCACATATTTGAAGAAATATAAGACTTGGTGATTGTATGAAAAATTCATTTTCTAACTGTAAGTATATATATACACATGTGTATTACAAATTATACTAGAGAGAAGAAAAACAAGTGGTTGAGACATTTATGTTAAAAGCAATTACTTCCATGTAGGGCTTCTTAAAATTGATATTGATAAATCTGGATTTATAAAGCGCTTGATACGGAAAACCGTCTCCATTCGCTATACAGATAGGTTTAATATTATTAACGATTATACTGATGATGATAAATAATTATAAATACTTTTACTAATTAAATGATAATGATAATACATTATAAGCAAGAACTTGAGTGGAAAGGGAGGAGAAAGGGAAAAGTGCACAAAACATGGTGAAACAGAAAAAATAAACAATAATAAAGCAAACCCCTCTAAATTAACCACATAATCAGAATCATAAAAACGGCTTTCGTTATTCATGTTTTATCCTAAATGCATATTTTTTTCACTTTATACTCACATTTTCAAGACCAGGAGTATCATTATACAGACGTAGATGGCAGTATTGCGGTTCGAGGCGACTCATTGATATGGGAAGGTAGGGCGTAGAAGCGACACGTTTTCCTATGAAGTAGTCAGAAATGACCATGAACATTTCACAAATTGAGAAATGGTTAATGTAGACTTCAAGGACGTCTTTTTGAACTACGCAGCTAGGTGTTCCAGTTGATGACAGTTCTTCCTTTGTGACTGCAAAGGTGCGGAAGATGTTAATGGAGAAAGAGAAAGAGAGAGAGAGAGAGACATTAGAAAAGAGGGACATGAAGAAAAAACAAAAAACCCATCATCATTAAAAGATAAATAATACAAACAATACACAATAAAATGGAACAAGGTTACACAATATTGGTTCACTGGTGGATCCTGCTAATGTCACGCTGCAGTGTATCCCCATTACATTTGCTAATGTGTTCAAAGTATATAATACAATCACTGGCAGCGTATTATCTTTGTTTCAATATTATTGTTATCATTGTGTCCATGCTGCGTTTCATTGAATGTGTACGCAATATGTTATCATTGTCTCTGCCTCGTTTCTTATTGGTTCAAAACTTTCTTTTCACCCTCTTCACAATGGTTTAATAGAGTGTCTTCGCAGTGTAGTAAAGCTGCTTCCACAGTATGTTCCTCTTGTTTCTAACCCCCACTTCTCTCCCCCTCTCTCTTCCTGTCATCCACAGTATTACAGATCTTTCCCCTCCCTCTGCCCCATATTCAATTAAATTTCAATTCAATATGTTTATATTGTCTTCACAAAGTTTCGTCACTGTGTTTGCACTTTGTCCACACCTCTTTAAAGTTATTTCTCATTGTTTCCACAAAATGTATTTTTATTGTTTCACACTTTAGGTATTACACTCACCTTCCGTGTCTTCGTGAGTGACGTGCATGGTAACTTTGGCCTTGGAGGGGTCTGTTAACACTGCACAGTGAGGGATGACCAACTTTAATGGCCTCTCAAACGTGGTCCCCGAAGGTTCAAGCACTACACCAGGGGAGACAATAGCTTCGTCATCGGTGAAAAGGATATTTGATGGGTGTGGCAGAACCTGAGAGAAATGTCAATAAATCGAGTCCATACACATTATGTACAGTACTATTTTTATCCAATCTTTCACTGTTTTATAGTAAGCTAATCAAAATATGAAGTGCCTAAATCAAGTCAAACATAAACAAAACAAAATAGATGATTGGTAGTACAAAATCTAAAAAAGCAACGCAACCAGACATATCTAAATCTCTTTTCGTCATGCCTTTACGGAGTAAATTGCAAGAACGAACAAAATTGTTGATGTTGGAATTTAGAGAGACTAATTAAAGAGAAATAGAGAGAGAGAGAAAGAGGGGGGGGGGACCCCTCACATTCATGTCCTTAGAGCACCCAGGAAGGTTACATCATACATTTAGGGTAATTCTATAATCTTCTTGTAGAGCCCAGATAAAGGTGGAGAGAGAGAGAGACAGACAGACAGGGGGGGGGGGGGGAGAATCCGATGCTTTACCTTAAGAGTAATCTTACAATCCTTTTGCAGCGCCGAGACGGGAATGAAGAGGCTGATTCCATGGTTCCGTAGATGGATGGTGCCCCCTCTTGAATTAATTGTCTTACTTGCCACGTCTGTTCCTGGATAATGACATTTAAAGTGTAACAATCGCCATAGAATATCTTACTCTGTTTTATAGGTGTTCCTTGTCCGCTAAATATAATCAAAATATAGAATATTGCAAGTTCATATACACGCTCTTGCATTATGCACAAAAACGGCTCATGAGTAGACTAGTGACGCATTCGTACGTGCTCCTCGTAAAATAGGGCACGCATTTTCGACTTTGATATTAACGTACGTCGCGCTTTATGTTATTTTTATATTTTTGTTTTTAGTCTTCATAAACTTCTGAACTGTTAACCCATGAAAATGTATCAGTAAATCTGAGGTATTGTTAGGTTTTATACGTAAAAGATGCACACAAATTATATTTGTAGGTGTTTGGTACAATTTGTTAAAACATTTGTTATTGATAAATTGATTGTATTTTACTGATTTCCCAATAGTTCTTGCTCACCTTATTTTGATACTTTGTTATGTTAATGTTTATTAAAGATAATTCAAAGTAGTAGATTACATTTCAATAAATTTAGTAGGACTTATGGACCTACAAATTATATAACGGGGTTGGACCGGACCATGAACCTAGTGGGATATCTAGCCTTCGTAGCAAAAAGGGGGCAGGATATAATGATCAACTCAGAACAAACACAGGAAAAATACGGAATGTAAAAATAAATATGCATGCAGGTTCAGCAAAAGTTAAACATTAATTAATTCGAGACATGATAAATTCAAAGCAAACACAGAAAAGATATATCAAATAGTTATTCAAGTCCATGTAAACATGCTAAAAGGTTGACACACACGAAATATAAAGAATCAATTATTTCAAATAGCCAAACCAAAATAAAAAGAAAATACAAGAAAGGGAACAAAACAAACGAAGAGTAAGGCTGACGTGAGTTGCCATGAAACAAAATATATAATTACAGAACAAACAAATCTGAATAAACATACCACCTGTTAATTCATGATACACATTGAGAGCAGGAATATGTCGTTTTTTAAAACCATATTATTAATCTTGATGGAATTTAGAATTGTAAAAAGTATTATATGCTGTCATCCCATGTTCACTGTCTCTCACGAGTTTGGAATAGGGCCTTATTGTTGGGGTCATCTCGTAGGAGAGGGTGGCAATCATAAAGCATATATATATATATATATATATTCATACAGTAGACTTGCGGATGCACCATGTGAGAGAGAGAGAGAAAGGGGGAGGATTGAGGAGTCCTGAAAAGGACTCTCGATAATCTTTCTTGAGGGTGTGTAGTCCTGAAAAGGACTGTTGGTGTTGTCTTGAAAAAGATTGTTGGTTATCTTTCTTAGCTTACAGTTATAAGGAGAAATATAGCGCCAATCTCACGACGGATAGTCAACCTGTTCTAGCTTTAGCTTTGGCAGCTTTCTCATTGTACAGTGCATTTCAAGCAAAGATATCAAATGACAATCTTCCTCATACAGTACTCTTTTACTTCGCACTATGCATGAACTACATGTTAAATCAAGAAATCTATATTGATATAGACATCTTAAATTATTAAATACTTGAAACATACTTCACTTTAGGATTTCCTAAATATTTGAAGTGGCAAACAAACACAAGCAAGGATGGTATTCTTCCAGAAGTAAATGAAGCAGTTTTAGGGTAATGTGCATATAGAGCACTTTGTGTCTAATATCTAGGCCCAACCTGGTTGACCCCAGTACATGTATGTAGGTCTACAAACTTTTCCATTAAAAGGGCAATCCAGCCCTTGTAATAAGTTCGTTTGTATGAAAGCAGAACAAATTGGAGAAATATATATGGCAGAGTATGCAAACAATTCTAGCCCTACCGAAAATAACAAAAATAATTAATGCTTGCAATATAAGAACACTAAATGAATGTGAATCTCATATTGGCAACTCAATCCCTGGATTAAGAGCACATTTTTTTTTGGTCCCGAAATTTCCAAATTTGGCCGATCGATATTGCGTTCCGTTGGGGGGGGGGGGGGGGGTAAGGTCACCTTGTGAAAGGCAGTGTGCTCTAAGATCGTGATAAATCGGCTTGCAATACCATCTTATACTATGCAATACAATGTAGGTTAAAGCCCCGCACACTAAATGATTTTCTTGCGATCTAATTTTCATAGAAAGGGCGGTTATATTAAATACGGAAATCTAAACAACCACTGTCCCCCCCCCCAATATAGGTTCTAAACAACGATAAGAATATTAAAAACCGGAATATAAGTCAGTATAAAAGCCGAACCGGTTCAAATTGTCGCACTACTGGTTTGACGTTACTGCGACTCTGAGCTGATTTAGCTCCCCCTCCAAGAGAGCATGAATCCCCTAAAATTTAGATTTTATTAATCATAGGCCATGACTAGTCAGCTCCTTGGTCATTAAAATTGTTCAGATAAAATGCTATCACAAGTTCTTCCAGAATCAGATCATAGTCAGATGGTGTAGTGTACAGCACGCTTAACTTTTTTATTTCATATGTCGATGTTTACCTTCAATTTTTGGCTTGTCAGATTTCTTTTGGTTTCCTGCTGGACAATCAGCTCCACTTTCACTCTCAGCTGAGTCCTGTCTTTTTCGCCTTGGAGAGCCTTTATCAGTGCCGCTCAGACCATCGTTTTGCTTTACGATAATATCATCATCGTCAACACTGATGGAGTTACTGCTCAGGCGTCCCTTCGTCACATCCTCATCTTCCCCGAGGTCCTCCCATAATGACATATCATCAGCTCTGAAAAAGATTTTGATAAACTACATAATATCCTAGACATAATGACAATGCAATTATTGAAGAAAATATAATTGTAAGTATACTAGATTCGTGAATGACGAGGGTACACATTCTTTTGTTTAATAAAAATGCAAGGTGACAAGAAATGATCATTATGTAAGATCATTTAGATAAGAATTGAAGTCAGGATTATTCAACAAAAACAAAAGTTGGAAGGACAGAGGAAGGAGGAACGCATTCATGTAGAGATCAGAAGAGATAAATTCAGCCAAAAAAGGGTACAATGTCAGATGTGAATGAAGACAGAACTAGTGATTCAAAAATATAATAGAGAAAGGAAAATATATGATGAGAATAGAAATTATATATTAGCCAGGTACACACAAAATTGTATCAATACAAATTACATTATTTTGATCTCGTATGATTTTGTATTATTATTATAATGGGAGGCGAAAAGCTAACTAATTCACCGTGACCCTCAGGTCTCTAGTCCTGGTATAACTGGTTGGGGGTGTGCAGGTGCATGGACCACCTCCAGGGGCGTAGACAACGGGGGGGGGGGGGGGGGGTGAGGGGATGCATCCCCCCACCTCACAAGGTGGGGGGATGGCATGTACAATCATCCCCCCCCAGGTTTTGGGGAATTATGTTTGCTTACTTAATAAGTCATAATGATGATAATAATAGTAATAATAATAATGATAACAATTATAATATTAATAATAATAATAATTATGATGATGATAATAATAACCCTCATCATTATTGTAATTGTGTTTATTGTTATTAGCCGCATTCACACGGTGAAAGCCAATTCAGACGGTAAAAAAAAGAAAATCTTACAAGTATTTTGTGGTTATCTTGTGGTTTGGAAACCACAAGATTAAACAGGCGCGGATCTACGGGGGGGGGGGTTAGGGGGTTTAAACCCCCCCCCCCTTGGGCGGCCCAACAAAAAAAAAAAAAAAAAGGGAAAAAAAAGAAGAAAAAAAAAGAAAAAAAGAAAGAAAAAAAGAAAGAAAAAAGAACGCACGCTGGAGAGAAACCCTTTCAAGTGCAAATATTGTGAGAAGATATTCAACTCATCTGGTAACTTAACCAAACACATGATAACTCTGGATATAACTGTGTATTTAACTGTTACTTGATTTAAAAAGACGTTATCATGCACTGCTTTTTATGGTCTCCATTGTGTTAATAGATGCCAGGAAAACATCACTTACGGGGTTCAAATAAACACCCCAAAAAAAATCGGCTCGTGGACGATGCTCTGCATCGTCATTATTTTGGTCAACCCCCCCCCCCCCTTAGCAAAAAGCTAGATCCGCCCCTGAGTCATCCCCCCAGGTGTACGAACCTGTCTACGCCACTGACCACCACACCTGGGTTTCCCGCTACTCTTATACGAATAGTGCAGTGGGTTCTTAACGTACAAAGGTAGTGACTCTCCTCTGAACAAGGCCTCCATTTAACGTCCTATCCAAGAGACGGCGTGTTTTCCACAATAACAAAGCCTGCGTCTACGAACCCAGGCTTCGGTCATCTGCCTGGGTTGGATTCGAACCCGAGATCTTTGGTTCGACATGCAAACGCTTTACCGACTGAGCCAACTCGCCTCCTTTTTAAAACTCTATTTATATCACACATACAATCTCCTTTTGCGCCATTGTATTTATCGCGGGATAAATATACCAATGTCTTAATCCAGTATCGAACGCTGTTTCCAGTACAACATTCATCTATACTGTACCTGGCAGGAACCAATTCCTTGAAATGCTATAGAGCGCCGTAATGGCAGCACAGCTAAAGCCGGAGTAATAATCTCCAAGTTTGGAAGCGCTTAGTAATTGTAATAAGCACTATATAAAAACTGAGTATTATTAAAATTGTTACTAGTATTACAAGGGTAAATTGCCTTGGAGCTATTTAAGATGAGAAATGGGTAATTCTGCAAAGCACAAAGCAATCCTTCAGTCAATTGTTGCCAATTCTTTTGTGCAAAGTTGCATGTGTGGCAACTAAGCGACTGTGCAGACAATAAAAGATGGAAACCAAAGGGTAAAGGATATCGACTTACATATTTTCACGAGCGATCTTCTTCAGCTCAGCATCCCTGATGTAATTCTGTAGGTCTATGGGCGTTCCATTAAGAACCATGTTGCAGAGTGCTGCGGCAGCATTGTTATCACCTCCACGATCTCTAAAACGCTTGCGAATCTGGGAGAAAAATACAAAGCATCAAGTCAATCAATGTTTGCTCAAATATGCAGTGATTCGGTAATTTGTATCAAAACACCAAGTCAGGATACTCGAAAATTGGGAAATAAAATAAAGGACCACTGGTTATTATTTGGGGGAGGGTACAAATTGCTTCAGAAAGTTTTTTTCTATGAAGATTCGTCCAAATTAATGAGCATCAAAATCATGGAATCAAACATTAATCACATGGAGGGTTCAGTGACACAAAGACGTAACTCCATATTTTGCTATCACTGAATGCTTATGAACTAGCTGTCGAACTGATTGTTGCCTTTGAACTCCTTCATTTTAATGGTGGCAGCGGTGGGATAGATATCGTAGTAATCAAAAGAATGTAGACCGATACTCCTTCATTCACATGGTGATAGCAGTAGGAAATTAAACCTAGGAATTAAAATGACTTCTCTCAATGTATTTTTGTCTTGAATATTACATGGATAGCATTCATCCATATATGTCACTCCATTAGGGAAGTAATCTGACCAAAACCAGGCCACTGATGAAAGTGACTGCAAACTGAATGCCATCTTACATAAGCGCCTCACTAAGCCTGAAATAAAAATGCGTTTATAGTATGTTATTCTTTTCCCGCCAATAAGGTGTAGATCGGGGGGGGGGGTGCACTGGCATTATTATGGGAGGGGGTCGTCCCCCAATAAAATTCAAACTTGGTTTATTTCTAAATCAATATCGGTGATTTACAAATGTTTTCCTAGATTTAGCGATTTAGCGAGCACTAATTTTTATAATTTTTATTTTGACCCCGAAAATTTGAAAATCACGCAGGCCGATAGTTCGCTCAGTGGGGTGGGGGGGGGGGGGAGGGGTTGTGGGGGACGACACAGTGAGCGCTTTCTTTTTACTACCCCCCCCCCCCCCCTGCCCCCTGGATTCCACCTTAGGCCCTTAGGTGGGCCCCTGAATGCCTAACTGGCCGTTATAAAATGCATTAAACCCCTGAGCTTCTGGGATCTCAGCCCCTTGGACTATACGCCAATTAGTGTCCTGCCAGTGTCATGAATAAGGTATAAAAATATGCACATCTGACCGTAATTAAATGCTAATACCCCCTGAGCTTCCGGTGGCTCTATTACTTAGATGATTGTAATCACTTAGGTCGATTCGACAACTAATGGTCGTTTTTTCCCACTAAAAGCCTTTTTCAAGCCCTTTCGTTTTGAGGGAAGTTCTAATTATATTAGTATTGTCTTTCAAATGCCGCTGGAATTTAACCTTTTCATTTTTTTGCCAGCAAATGGGACATAGCACAACATACCAAAATATCAACGAAGCAGCTTTAAATTTGCGATAATAAAACTTCTACTGGGTTCCACAACGTACATGTAGAAGTTCAACTCTGTATTGTAAGGCATTTTGCCAAACAAGAAACTGTCAATTGCATGACATTGTTAATTATGTATTTCGTGAGTTGGCAAGATTCACAAATGTTTAATGACTATTAAAATTAGACCAAAACAGATTACATTTACCTTTCGTGAAACTTTCTTGCCACAAAACTGTTATCAGTATAGTCATAAAATTGTAATGTCTCGAGAGTGTTTGGATTTACAGTTTGAAGTAAAACAGGATTACCTTTTCTGGTGATGTGGATAGCATCTCCATTACGCGTTTAACATTGTCTCTCTCAGCGGCCTTCATCAGTTTAGATTCTTCGTTTTCTTCGCCTGAATCATTATCGGATAAGCTGGCAGCTTCTGTCTTGAATATTGATAGCAAGGCTTTGAGGATTTCAATTTGTCCAATTTCATCTGGATCGGTGGAAGAAAGTACCAATAATAACAATAGTAACATTTATTTTTAGTAGGCTTCATAATTTGGTATATACTGGACATGGGAATGTTTCACGAAACCATCGGAAGAACACGTTCACAGGCATCCATTGCTCATCTTTAAAGGTAAAGACCAGTAATGGTCATGCGATTGCATTGTGAAAGAAACGTTGTGGAATCGATCAGAAAAGGTTGATCATCTAGCATCTAGCATCTGCAAGGTTCTGGAATCATCAAAATGATAAGAAATTTGGCCCATTCTTCGTAAAGTTACAAGCACTATACACAGAAAGATGTATATGGGACTACCCTATCTCTCTCACCAGACCATGAGAGAAATAAATTTACCAAATATATGAATTAGTAGGCGGTTTCCCGGCAAATTTTTTATCATCATGTATTAGTCAAAACATATTCTTTCACATGATTGGTAATGAGAGCTTCCATTTCATTTTTTGAAATTGGGGCGTTGCCAATACTGGTCTTTACCTTTAATGGTAAGTGCATCCTAATAATAAGTTAGTTTTAATGAAAGGAGAAATTTGAGTGAAACAGTTTAGTCAAAGTTAGAACGAATTGCAACCAAAAATATGCTGGTTATGAATTTCTGAAATTGTAATCAATGAGGCACAAATTGGCAACGTTGTGACGCACATTGTGGGTTTCTCTCTCATATGCTCTGTACATAAAATATCATATTTCTGTCTACTAATTAATGAAGTAATATATCTGTTTCACACAAGGATTGTATAAAAACATATTTGCAATGATTACTGGGTGCATGTATAATTGAACATGTTCTTTAGGGAAAATAGACATTTCTGAAATTTTTAGTACAGAGCAAATGGGAGGGAACCTCGGAAGATACGTCACAGAATTGCTAGCTTATGTTTGATTGATAGGAAAAAGCTAAGGATTTTTAGTTCAAAGGCCACATGGACTTTCATCCCTTTGTCACGTTCTTATAAGGTAACTTTTCTTTTACAACACTTTAAACATCTTTACAGAAAAGGACTAATTGTGAATAGCAATATTAAACACAAGTCCTCCAATGGCGAATACAATTGCGGCTTCATGATTCAAATCACCAAGCTTTCTGTTAGTTTAGAAAAATCCTGCTGCATTTTTCATCTCGAAAGTCAAAATAGCCATTAAAAACAAAAGGTCTTGAAACTAGCTTCACTGAAACGTGAGTATACATGAAACTGCAGAACAAATTAATCACATGCATCCCAACCTGTAAGAAATAAAAAATACAGTCAAACCTGTCTATTTAGGCCACCCAAGGAAAACAAATAAAATGGCCACTATATTTGGTGGCCTTTCTATACAGGTTCGTTAACAAACATTTTCTCCTGTAATTCTAATAGATATCACATTCACATGGTACAAATGACCCCCAACAGGCAACAGATCTTTCAAATCCCACTCTGTGCATTCTAGAATAATCTCTGCCGAAATTCATGGTGGTGCTTCATGAATACCTTTTCTTAGCCCTCTTGAAAATCCTTCCATCTGTGTATCTTAGAATGTACCGTTGATTACATAGTTTTGTGACCATGCATGCACACCGTAGTGGACTCGAAGTTTTTATATCAAATGACCTTTATCTGCCCATGCGCAGATATCATCCACAAACTGACTTATTTACTCTTAAAATCAGTTGAGTAATGAGCAAAAACTTTTTTTTGCGGGGGGGGGGGGCACAAAATTACATGGGGTGAAATATATATAAAACGATGAAGCGACAGAACGAGGCTTTAGCGGCGAGGCAGTGGACCTACCAAGCGGGGGTGGGTTTGGGAGGGGTTCTGACATCCTTCCAGAGTAGGAAGCATTTGCAATTTTAGAACCACATTAGACGCATTTTCAGGCACTTCCTGGAGTAATATGACGTAAAACTGCTTTCTCCTACTCCCTCCAAGAGTATAATATTAATATTATTGCTTTTATAGCGCTTAATACATCGGGAATGTCCGAGTTTCAAAGCGCTTTACATTATTACCCTCGGATTCTGGCTTGCCCGCACACAATGTATGTAAGAGTAGGGATCTTTTGCAATTTGCAATTTGAGAACCACATTTGGCGCATTAATGTCCACCCGAACATCCTGGAAAAAAACCGATCTGTCACGTCGTGAGACGTTGTATATGCTTCGTTGCTGCACAATGTACAAAGACGATGATCCGATACTTCATCAGTAGTACTTGCAAAAATTATATCGAGTATATAAACTGACGTTGCTAATAATAGAACCAGCTCTGCATGAGGATGTGCTCTGAGGATTTGCTTAATATTTGATATTTTGCAGAATTGCATTACTCTCCATGTTATTGTGTTTGTAAAATAGACGCTTTGCTGATCACTATAGAGGAGATGGTTTATCCTAAACATTACAGGAAACCATAGTATATCCAGAAGTAGTAAACGCTTCGCATAGCTTTGGATAACAAAACTTGTTTGCAGTCCCATCTATACAGTTTATTGTGTACAACCATGCATCGAAATCTCAGAATGCGTAACAACAAGAAGAAAAATATGCCAGGAAAATTTCTACCTACACCACAAGGCCAGGAGCCATCAAAGAGGCAGCCTTTTATTGCCCATTTGGGCATTGACGAGGCGGTACAAGAAGCGAGGGGCATGACAGCTGATGGGGGCAGCATCAACACACAGCTCAATCATGGGCTGTCTGAGCAGCTAAGCGAGAGTATGGCTGGAGACAGTCAAATCTCACAAATCATTTCCAAGGCCGTGGATGCAGCTATTAAAGCTGCATTGCCACAGATCATTGATGCTGTGAAGGAGGCATGTTTCTCTACTATTAAAGCAAATTTGAACCCTCATCTCCTGCGAATCCAATTCAAGCAGGATGAGATGCAGCAAGAGATGAGGAGGGATAACCTCCGCCTTACTGGTCTGCCAGAATCTCAGGAGGAGGAGACTGAGGATCAGCTGATCAACAGTGTGAAAGCAGTTGCAAAGGAGGCTGGAGTGGATATCCGTTCGGAGGACATTTCAGCGTGCCATCGCCTTGGAAAAAAGAGAGAAGGAGGAAAGAGCAGGCAAACCGTCGTGCGATTTCAATCCAGAAGGAAGAGGGACAAATTGTACAGTGCGCGTTTCAATCTAAAAGAAAGGAGACAATGAAAGGTGTATATATAAATGAAGACCTGAGTGCAATGCGCCATGCACTACTGATGAGGGCGAAGGTTGCACCAAATGTAAAATCCGCCACAAGCAGGTATGGGAACATTTCCTGCAAAATGAACAATGGAGAGTTCAAGGTTGTCAAGAGCCCAGATGATCTTTTTGATCTGGGTCTGGATGACATTGACTACGGAGACTTCAAGCTCCACTTCCTAGCCTAGGCTAAATATACTCTTTATACAGTTAAACCGACTTCTTTATTATTTTTTAATAATGATAGATATTAATAATGATGAAGAATATACATTTGATGTATCCTCATACAATACTAGTCCAAGTGACTTTGACGGTACATTGCAAAACGTATTTGAAAATTCATTTAGTATCACTCATGTAAATATTAGATCATTAAATAAAAACATTAATGAATTGCACCTACTGTATGATCATTCTATAAAGCACAAATTTGATATTATTGCCCTTTCAGAAGTTTGGAATGTTACTAGTGTAGACACATTCCCATTAACAGATTATGTTTTGGAGGTTAACTGCCGCCAGGGGAATGAGAGAGGAGGTGGAGTAGGAGCATACATTCACAAACAAGTGAATTATGAAATACTTGAATTTAAAGGGCAAGTCCACTCCCAAAATACCTTACTTTCAATAAAAGCAGAAAAATCAGACAAACCAATCAAAAAAAGTTTGAGCAAAATCGGATAACTAATAAGAAAGTTATGATTTTTTGAAAAAGTATGTAAAACTATGGAACAATGAGAATCACAACACAATTTGCCAGGATGGTTATCAGTTTGTGACGTCATGTCCTCACAACTTATCAATTGTTTTATATAGTTTAATCCCATTAATTTACCTTTTTTCCCCTAAAACTTGATTTCCCCATGCCTTTGCCCAGGTTATATGATTTGTATCATATTGCGTGCATGACAAATGCCCAAAAACTTTTATGAATTTTGAAGAATTGATACTATTTTCTGAGTATTGTATTTCATAATTATTGATTTTTATATAAATAGTTTATCAAAATTCGATTTTTCATGATTTAAGTGGACAAAAATTACTCTTTATTTGTGCATCCACACAAAAACATATTACTAACAATCTAACTTGGATGCTGGTGTGAAGAAATAAGATTCTTATGGTGAAAATAGGAAATTTATATTATCAATATAAAGAAAATAATTAGTGGATAGTGAGGACCATACGTCACAGACTCATGAGTAAGTTGCCAATTTGTGTAGTGATTTTCAAAGTTTTTCATGTCATTACAAATTCATAACTTACTTATTAGTTATCCGATTTTGCTCAAACTTGTTTTGATTGGTTTGTCTGATTTTTCTGGTTCTATTGAAAGTAAGTTATTTTTGGAGTGGACTTGGGCTTTAACGTTGCTCATGCAGAAAGCTTGTGGTTAAAAGTGTCTTAGGGTGCGTTCAATCGAATTTTCGAAGCTAGAATCACAAACATGAATCACAAATCAAAACGCCGTTACAAAAAACAAGGTCATTGCGGTTAGCGTTTAAGCGATTTTTCATCAACGCTGATTCTAGCTCATTTCGAGCCCAGCCACTCCGCATCACCCTCGCAGTTTGACCCAGGAAGTATAGGTCAACTTCGGCGCGCGCTTTTTGGAATTGTTTACGGCCGACTGTCGACTGCTGTTTTGAGCATAGATCGCAATAATAAAACAAAGAATG
This sequence comes from Strongylocentrotus droebachiensis, assembly GCA_035222895.1. Classification (NCBI taxonomy): domain Eukaryota; kingdom Metazoa; phylum Echinodermata; class Echinoidea; order Camarodonta; family Strongylocentrotidae; genus Strongylocentrotus; species Strongylocentrotus droebachiensis. The sequence goes on from JAVYIG010001830.1 coordinate 102,985, forward strand.
AGAAGGTGATGGAAGGAAGAAACAAAAAATAACATAAGGAAAGACAAAAAGAGAAAGTGATAGACTTATTAAAACAAAGAATAACGTAAGAGAAGGTGATATAAGGAAGAAACAAAGAATGACATAAGGAAAGGCAGAAAGAGAAAGTGATAGAATGCTTAAAACAAAGAATAACATAAGAAAAAGTGATAGAAGTAAAAAACAAAGAATAACATAAGAATAGAAGGAAGAAACAAAGAATAACAAAAGAGAAGGTGATAGAAGGAAGAAAAAAAGAATAACATAAGAATAAAAGGAAGAAACAAAGAATAACATAAGGAAAGACAGAAAGAGAAAAAGATAGAAGGAAAACAAGGTATAACATAAGAGAATGTGAGTGAAGGGAAAAACAAAGATTAACATAAGAATAGAAAGAAGAAACAAAGAATAACAAAAGAGAGTGTGATAGAATTATAAAAACAAAGAAGTACATAAGAAAAGAACAAAGATTAACATAAGAATAGAAGGAAGAAACAAAGAATAACAAAAGAGAAAGTGATAGAATTATAAAAATAAAGAATAACATAAGAGAAGGTGATAGAAGGAAAAAAACATAAGAATAGAAGGAAGAAACAAAGAATAACATAAGGAAAGACAGAAAGAGAAAAAGATAGAAGGAAAACAAGGTATAACATAACGGAACAGGCCACGATAAAGAGCATGGTATAGTAAACGCAAATTGCATGAAAAGCAGGCGCGCGGTTTTTGCCCAAACCGGAACAGGCTCCGTCATACAATCATGATTGAAAACTCCGTCCGTTCAATCGAATTTTAGCGACCGTGATTCTGCAGAATCATGATACAAAACGCATCTTTTTCAGCGTTTCATGTTTGTGTTTTCAAACACGTTTATTTTTACGACCGACGAAAAAATCGCTTGAACGCATTGCGTTTTAAACTAAACGTCTTTAGAAACCGTGATTCTAGGGTGAAAAAGTGTCGATTAAACGCACCCTAAGAATAATATTGATAACTTTGTGATAGGTGTGATTTATAGGAAACCAAATACGAACATTGATGAGTTTCTAAATGGCTTACTTGGTGTATTAGAAAATATAAATATTGGTAGAGCAAATGTAGTTTTAATAGGTGATTACAATATTGATCTTTCACTCACAGGTACGCCAAAGATATCTGATTTTTTGAGCGCAATAGAATCTACAGGAATGCAACAGATAATTTCGTCGCCAACCAGGATGACAAATTTGACTTCGTCTCTCATTGATCATGTGTATACTAATGTTCATAATTACGCCATTCATTCAGGCGTTATTGAAACTGATGTTTCGGATCATTTTCCAATTTTTGTGATTTTTAAAGTTCGAAATGGTTCAGGAAAGAGCTCCTTTGTGAGGAAGGTTACTCGATCTTATAGAAAGTACAACGTCTGTCTATTTCAAGAAGATTTGTCAAAACTGAATTGGCAGCATATATATAGAAATGGAAATGTGAATGTAGCTTATGAGAATTTTTATGATATGTTTGTAAATGTGTGTGATAAACATGCACCTAATGTGACATTCAGCAGTTCAAAGAAAAGATCTACACCAAAAAAGCCTTGGATATCAACAGGTATTGTAAAATCTATCAGGAAGAAGCATAGTCTGTATAAAAAATATAGGTCATCAAATTTTAATTAAGAGTATGGAAATGAATACAAGAAATATAGAAATATGTTAGTAACTATTATAAAGAATGCTAAAAGAATGTATTATAGCGAGTCCTTTAGCGAAAATAGAAATAATATGAGGAAGACCTGGGGAATTATCAAAGAGTTCATTAGTAGAAATGATAAAAATAAGAAAACAAAGATTGAACAGTTAGTTATTTGTGATGAGGGAACAAACAAAGTTGTGTCTTCAGATGAGGGCATAGCTAATGAACTTAATAATTATTTTGTTTCTATTGGATCAACATTAGCAAAGAAGATTCCAACTGTTAATCTTGATTTCGAAAACTATTTAGCTAGAAGAAATGACAAATCCTTCTTTTGGAAACCCATAAAAGAAACGGAAGTTTTTGATAATCTAAATGCTCTCGATGCTAAGAAATCCCATGGATATGACAAATTGCCAGTAAGATTAATTAAGGATGCGATACCCTATATTGTTGCGCCACTGACGTACATATTTAATTTGTCATTAGAAAAGGGAGAGTTCCCAGATGCATTGAAGACGGCAAAAGTGACTCCTTTATACAAAAAAGGACCAAAGACCGACCCTGGAAATTACAGGCCCATTTCTGTTCTACCGGTCATTGCAAAAGTCTTTGAGAAATTAGCTAATGGTCGTCTAATGAATTTCTTAGAATCTAACAAGATTTTGTATGAACATCAGTACGGTTTTTGCAAGCGATATAGTACGAAGTTATCATTGATAAATCTTGTAAATACACTTATAAAATCAATGGATAAAGGTAAACCAACGCTAGGTATTTTTATAGATTTTAAGAAAGCATTCGATACTATTGATCACGAAATCCTTTTAGGAAAGTTAAAAATTACGGTATACGAGGCATAGTATTACAATGGTTTCAAAGTTACCTTTCAAATCGATCGCAAGTCTTATGCTACAAGGAAATAGTATCAAGTAGGAGAAGGATAACATATGGTGTCCCTCAAGGTTCAGTCCTCGGGCCCACTTTGTTTCTATTATATATTAATGATTTACCATCTTCTACTAAATGTTTTGAATTTAGATTATTTGCTGATGATTCAAACCTATTTCATACTTTTGATAAAAGACAGAAAGAAATAGATATGAATGAAGTAAATATCAAATTTTTGGAAGTACAAAAATGGTGTTTTGTTAACAAGTTAACAATAAACTTAAAGAAAACAAATTATATGCTCATTAAGGGACAAAGGCAATCATGTGAAATTAGGGGTATTTTAAAACTCAGTGATACAGTGATAGATAGAGTCAGTGTAGCATCTTTCGTAGGAATTCAAATTGATGAAACCTTGATGTGGAAGGAGCAAATTCAGAACGTTAATAAGTGTATACGGAGGAAGATTGGACTGCTGTGTAAGTTGAGGCACTATGTACCTAAGCACATTCTCATGCTCTTGTATAAATCCTTTATCCAGCCGCACATACTTTATGGTATTGAAGTTTGGGGAAGTTGCTATAAAAGTAATTTAAATTGCATACTATTGGCACAGAAAATGGCCATGCGTGTGATAACATTTTCCCCATTTAGAACGAGTTCGAAGGCACTGTTCGTACGTCTACAGGTATTAGATGTGCATAATCTGTTCGAGCATTCAGTATCGACATTTGTATATGATCTGCAGAAAGGACATCTACCACATTCGTTAATGGATTACTTTGTTTTAATGAATCACATGTATAGAACAAGAGGGAGAGAACATTTAATGCTACGATTACCTAAATGTAGTAAGACACGTGGGACTTTTTCAATTTCCTTCATTGGAGCAAAGCTGTGGAATAATTTGCCCATAAATATAAGAGAAGAAAAAACAAGATCATCATTTCGTCAAAATCTCAGAATTAAACTCCTTAGCAGAGATGAATCGTAAGGATCAAATAATATGATATTAAGACAAAATAAATGTTAATATGACTTTGCATACAGTTTTAGAAACTCGGAGAACCAATCCCGACTAGCACTCGTGCTAACTTTTGGTTCTCCCTTTAACAACATTTTTAAGTTTTTAAGTTTAAAAATATCCTTTATTTGAATCACTTATACGTTATTGGAACTCTGTGAATTTCAATTCCAGCCACAAATCTCTACATATTATTAAGTTATAGCTAATTCACAGGTTTGATATGACATGATATATGATTAACTTAATTTGTATGGTTCAACTATGGATATTTTCTTTTTCTTTGTAACCCATGTATATGTATACAACATGTTATTTTTGTTACCCACTTGAATACATTTTGTAACATTGTGTTATGTTGTTGTTAATAAATAAATTCAAATTCAAAAATTCAACAAAAAAATAAATAAATAAAATAAAATAAATAAACTGTGTTGTTATCAGGGGCGTCGCTAGACCTTTGTCAGTGGCTGAGGGGCCGGGAAGGTGTAGAGACCACCGATTACCGACAAAACTAGCCACCAATTACCGACAAATATATTAATGCCAATGTCTACAAATTAAACCCTATAAATACGGGGCCAGGAACTAATTTATTTCTCAGTTTTTCCCGTCCTGCGCGAAGCGCGGAAGCTTTGACACTTCATTAAGCGGAAGGCTTCAAGTTTTATTAAATTATTAGAGAAAGAATACGATTCGTTGTATCATGTCCTTGTGTGAATTCAGTTTTCCCCTCCCGCGCGCGCGAAGCGCGGAAGACTTGACTTTTAAATTACTTTTAATCCTTGTCTGAAATAATTTTCGCCCATCCCGCGCGTAGCGCGGAAGTTTTCACGTTTTATCATATTATTAGAGAAAGAAGACGATTCGTTGTACCGTTCTCGATCGAGTCTTAAGCCTAGTCTGAATTCAGTTGCCCCCCTCCTGCGCGAAGCGCGGAAACTTTGCTGTTTCATTTAATTATTAGAGAAAGAAGACGATTCGTTGTACCGTTCTCTACTCTAATATTTTATTCCATTTGTATACGACATACTTTGTAAAAAATATTTATATTATTCATGTGTTATGTTCGATCTTGTGTTATATTGTTATATTTTATGTAATCATGCTTGATACATTACGTTTTACTTGTTATTATTTTTGCTGTTAATAAACTCAAACTCAAACTCAAACTCAAACTCTTAATCCTTGTCTGAATTCAGTATCCCAACTGGGCTCCTTAAAGGTATTACAAAGTTTTGGGAAATTTTGAAAAATGGGTGGATGGTGATTCTTTACAATTTTGATATATTTGGATGCCCCTGTAACAGTCTTAACCGGCAGTCTTAAAGATACATTCACATACAAGACGGTAAACAGTGTCGCTATAATGGTCCGACGTTACTGCGATTCTGAGCAGATTTAGCTTTTCCCCCTCCGATGGAGCATGAAATCCCTGCAATTTAGATTTTATTAAGCATAGCCAGGGGCGGCGATCCCGGGGGGGGGGGGGGGGGGGCGGGGGACCCGTCCCCCCTCAATTTTTTTAGGGGGGGGGATCCCCCCTGACAAATTGAAAAAGTGAGAAAAAAAATAAGTGTATAACAAATACTGACTAAAGACTGCAACAAACTTGTTATGCTCTTGAGGGCCCAAGAGTGCAGCGTTTAGACAAATATAGTGCAAAAATCTTCTCGCTCGGGAGCTACGCTCCCTCGCATAATATTCTTCAAAGTGTATAGTAAATATTCTAGAAAATTGAAGTGTGAAAAAGGTATATTGCTTGTTTTAATACTATTGTTTTGCTAAGGAATGTAATTTGTTAATACAACAAAACTTCTAAAACCCTTGAGGGGGGTAGTCACTTCCGTCACTACACACCTCACTATGGGGGGGGGGGGGCTTGGGGTAGTTGCCCCCTAATAAAATCCAAACTAGGTTTATTTCTAACTCGATACCAGTGATTTACACATGTTACTGAAATGGCATGGTTTTTCCCTTAGCTTCCTGGGGCTCTGCGCCCTGGACCCCACCAAGGGCCCTAAGGCTGGTCCCTGGTTGCTCATCTGACCGCGATTAAATGACTAAAAACCCTGACCTGACGGGGGTTCCGCCCCCTGGATGCTCAGCTGACCGCTATCAAATGCCTTAAACCCCTGAGCCTCAAGGGTCTACACCCCTTGACCCCCGCCGGGGCCTTGCCCCTGGACCCTACGCCAATTTTCGCTCTACTTGCTTCGTTCGCTTTGCTCTACCTGATCGAAAATACTTTAGCCCCCCCCCCCCCCATTTTGAAAAACGTTCCGCGGGGCCTGCATGTACCATGTAAGAGTGGGGATGCGGATTTTTTTCTTCTACCCCCTCCCCCCACCCCCCCCCCCCCCCCCCACACCAAAGAAAGAAAAAAAAAAAAAAAAGGTTTTTGCTCATTATACGCCACTGCTTCCCCGTCCCTCGCATTTCGTCCCCCGGTCATGAAAAGAAATCGCCGCTCATGAGCATAGCCTATGACTAGTCAGCTCCTTGGTCATTGAAAGTGTACATATTTAATTGTTCATTTAAAATGCTATCACAAGTTCTTCCAGAATCGGGTCATAGTCAGATGGTGAAGTGTGCAGCAGGCTTAAGTTCTTTATTTCATATAGATGTTAATTTACCTTCAATTTCTGGCTTGCAAGTTTCTCTCTCAGCCGAGTCCTGTCTTATCAGATTTGGAGAGCCTTTATCAGTGCCGCTCAGACCATCGTTTTGTTTTACGATAATATCGTCATTGTCAACACTGATGGAATTACTGCTCAGGCGTCCGTTCGTCACATCCTCATCTTCCCCGAGGTCCTCTTGTGATGGCATATCATCAGGTCTGGAAAACATTTTGATAACATGCATAATATCCTAGACATAAAGACATATAAAGAATACGGGCCATTGCGATTAGGGAAGAAAATTTAATTCTTATTATGTAAGATCATTTAGATGAGAAATGGAGACAGGATTTTGCAACAAAAATAAAAGTCGAAGAGTAGAGGTAAATAAGGAACCCAATCATGTAGAAATCAGAAGAGATCAATTCAGGCCCCAGAAATGGTATAGGGTCAAATGTGAATATGGCATTAATCGACTAAAATTAAAACAGAACTAGTGATTCAAAGATGCAATAGCAAAAAGAAAATATATGATGAGACTAGAAATTATGTAATTTTTGAAAAAATAATTAAAAATAGTTTAGGGGCATTAAAATGGTAAATATTTATTAACATCAGGTTTGAGGAGTATGAAGAGCATTATGTAGACAGAATATTCTGCCTATCATTTAAAAAAAGATTGAACAGTAAAAATTACATTATTTTGATCTCATATGATTTTTAAAATCTTCTTTAATTCTTTATATACCAAAGCAATAATCCCTCTGTCACATGTATCGTGGGATAAATATACAAATTATTTATTCCAGTATCAAACACGGTTTCCAGTGCAAGATTCATTTTCACTGGTGTTAAATGGGCTGTTTTGGAGCTATTTAAGACTAGAAGTGGTGGGTAATTTTGCGATGCTATTGTGTTGCACAAAGCAATAATTTAGTAAATTGTTGCACATTGTCCTTATAGACAGGTAAAGAAGAAAACCAGAGTTGGTCCCAAAGGACATTAACTTACATCTTTTCACGAGCAATCTTCTTCAAAGTCTTCTTCAGCTCAGCATCTCTGATGCAAAACAGCGGTGTTCGACATTGTACATTATCTAGGTCTATGGACGCTCCATTAAGAACCATGTAGCAAAGTGCAGCGGCAGCATTGTTATCCACTCCACAATCTCTAAAACGCTCACGAATCTGGAAAAAAGTACAGAGCATCAAGTCAATCAATCTTTGCACAAATGTAAAGTGATTTGGTATTTTTAATTGGAACACCGAGTTAGGATACTTAAAAATATAGGACCACTGGATATTATTTGGGGAAAGGTACAAGTTGCTTCAGAAAAGATGTTTATGGAGATTCCTCCGAATGAGTATTAATATATTGGATTCAAACTAGAATCACAAGATTTGTTGTTTAATGACTAGATGGAGTCAGTTGCTATCGTATATGAACCTTAGCAGTCGAACCGAACGTTGCTTTTGAACTCCTTAATTTTAATGGTGGCAGCAGTAGGAAATTAACCCTAGCAATTAAAATGATGCGTCTCATGAATTGGCACCAATTTATCTGCAAGAACTAATCAAAGAATACAAACCCTCACGCAATTTACGGTCATCTTCACAATTAAGCCTCGTGTCTACTTCGGTGTCAACTCTTTCTTTATGGACATCGCTCTTTTGCAAAGCTTCTGCTAAACTTTGGATCAAATTACCTTCAAATGCCAAAAAGTGTCAAACTGCATGCTAACTAATTCAAAACTCGTCTTAAGACGCATTTATTCAAAAATTACTTTTGATGATTAACTTACTCTGTATATTTCATATGTATTGTTATTCGTAGGTTTATTTGCACTTATTTGTTTTGTTTAATATGTAATTGTTTATCATTGTATTTTGTTTGTTATAGCGCTCAGAGACGTCGGTGGTAAGCGCTTTATAAGCACTGTTTATATTATTATTATTATTATTTATGTTTTGGATTTAAAAAAAAATGCACCCACGAATTGTGGTTTATTTCAAATGACTCAGTAATTTTAGTTTTGGGGAATATAATTTCTGTATCAAATTTATTTTCTATTACTGCACACCGGGCTTCTACTATGAAACACTCCTACTCTTATCTATTGGCACACACACACGTAGACAAACCTTCCTCAGTGTAGGGGTGTCTTTGATAGAACTTGGACGAAGCTCAGCAGTGCCGACAAGGAGGAACAGGGCAGTGTAACCATCATTACCTCGAAGATTGATATCAGCACCCTGTGACACCAGAAACTCTATGCTGTGGGATTGTCCTTTATGTGCGGCCAGGTGTAGTGCTGTATCTCCTTGCACGTTCCTAGCGTTCACATCCAACCCATGATCCTTCCATCAGCATAAATATACAACTTTCATTATTTGGTCATTTTAATAGATAAATCAGTTTCCTCCTTATCTAAATAAGAAATTGATTTACCTTAATTGGATTTCATGTAATATCTGAGTTAAATGAGAAATGGGAGATAGTCTTTATGTTAAAACAAGAGATTAACATTGCATGTGTCTCTTGTATTGAAAGCCTAAATGTACATGTACAAGCTTCTACTAAACAAATACAGTTGACTTTCAGGTACATGTATCTTTACACATAGACCATATCATAACAACTACAGATATTCAACTGTCATATATCTATTCCAATCCAATACATTTGTAAAATCAGAAGTGCACAAACATGGAAAATCAAAACGAGTTACATGCAGACGGGGAAATGTTTTTTCTAAAACATTAACATTTGCTTTTATGTTTCATACTTGTCTTGTAGCTTACTATACGGGAGAGGTACATACAGTCCTAACTGAAATGCAAACGCATAATATTTGAAAATCATACATTTTTAGCAAAGGCTTCAAAATTACATAACTGTTTCCATTGCAAGATCAATCTATACTGGTATTAAGATGGTTTTCATTGAGCTAATTATCAAGACCAGAAAATGTGTAATTTTTTAGAGCCATTGTGTACACATTGCACAAAGCAATCCTTCAGTCAATTGGTGCCTACTGTTTTGTGCAAAATTGCATTTATAGCAAAGAAGTGACAATGCAAAGAGTGTACAAAGAAAGCAACAGAAGTTTTAAATTCAAGATTATCACCAGCAATTGTGTCTTTTGCATTCCAGACGGGTCTTTATGTGCCTTAACATTTTGCTAGCCTAGGGTATATTACCTTTACAGTATATTACCTTTACAGTAATCCAAGTAAATTACCTTTACAGACATAATAACCTTCATGACTTCTACATGGCCATTGACTGCACCGATATGCAGTACGGTGTGGCCGTCATCCCATGCAACAACAATAGATCGAGGGCAACTCTGTGCAATTAACTCAGCAGCTCTAAAATGCATAATGAAAGAAAATGAAAATATCTAAGATCAGACAGGAAATTTTCATAATCATAAGTTGATGGATGTAATCTCTTTTCTAAACATTTAAAAGAGTGACCGCACCCTTTTCATGGCCCCCTGCATTTAAATCAAGATAACTTGTCAAATGGATTTGCCATTGTTCAGAAAGAGAATATAGCCCATTGTACAACACATGATTTGGCAAGTAGAAATGGGCTCTAAATATAGCCCTATTTGGGGGCTTATTGACTACAAATTCACAAAAAGTCTTTATTTTTCTGAAAACAGGTACAAATTTATTCATATGCTTGCAATCACTGTGAAGATATGACCCCCTCTTTATAAAGTGTCTTGCTCTTTTAAAAAACATACTCTTTTTTCCAACATTCTTACACCCCTGAAAATCACCCCTTTTATTTGCATGACATTTTTAATGGTCATGCGTACAAATTCGAGATCATTATAAATTGATACGACCAGGGGAGTACTTACTCTGGTTTGCCCCTTAAAGCTGCATACTGTAGAGCTGTACACTTTCTCTTGTTAGCCAGAGTCACATCGAGGTCTGGAACTTTTACCAATAGTTCAACGACATCTACCTTGCTCTTCGTTATAGCATCATGGAGGGGAGTATCTCCCTCTGTATCCTTTTATCAAAGTAATGGAAGTTATGTAGCAATTATGTCATATTCCCAATTCTTCTATGCTCGTAATTGACTGCCTAATTGTATGATAGGTATTCCAATCAACTGCAATATCATGTGTAGTAAATACTGTCAGTTACCTATCACCAAGGTAAATGAATTCATGGATGTAATAGTTGTATTCTTAAAAGATATTAACCGCAATTTATTTCATGATCAGGATGACTACTCCCAAACAATTATCTCATTCCTCTCCTCAACTACTTAATTTATAATTTACCAATTTCTTTGAATTTCAGAACATCAACTTTTGTTATCTTTATCTTTTTCAGGGGTGATAGTGAGCACTATAAAAAAAAAAAAAAGGTTTTCAACCACGCCCCCCTTGAGTAAAAAGAAAAGAAAAAAGGATTTGGGGAAGAAAAAAATGGCATCTTACGAAAATGCCCCCCTTTTGAGTGAGAAAATTGGGTTAAAAATAGAGAAAAATCAGGAAGATAAGGGAAAATAAGGGCAAAAATCTGGAAAATAGGGGTAAAATCGGGGAAAAAAATGGGCAGCCCTATTAGGTCACTCTCACATCTATAGAAAGACATACCTGTACATTAACGTCACATCCATGGTTAATCAAGACCCTTGCACAGTCAACAAACCCTTTGTAAGCTGCTTGGTGGATCGCTCTCTGTCCTTTATCATTACCTCTGTTTATATCTGCTCCTTTACCAATCAAATAATTTGTGATAGCTGGTTCATCTCTGTGGTATGGTTTAAAAATAAAACACACATTTACAAAGAGAGGGTTCTGTACTAAAAGTAATACAAAAAAGAAGGAGAAGAAGAAGAAAACAAAACAAAAAATCAACATTTTTATTACGCTCAATATTATGTTTCTTAGTACAGTACTTATACCCTGGCATTATAGCTGAGCTACCCTGATAATGCACTCACGGAAAATATTCCTTACCGGATACCATTTACATCACATGGGTGGAGAGTAGAAAACATAGATTAATATTTTGCCAAAGGACATCAGTGGGCTGCGGCAGGACTTAGAACCATGTGATCCACTAGACGTACCCACTAAAGTATGATAATTCTACAGGGCTTTGGCTGTACATTGTATATCACATCAGACATGTATCTGTCAAAATTGCAAGACACATGCTCCAATCTCTCTGCAGTAACTTCCTACACTAACCGGATTCCTAAGTTCAACCCTAAAACAAACACTATACCTAACCCTAGCCCTAACCTAAGCCTTACCTAAAACCCAAACACAACCCTAACCCCTAAGGTCTCGTTCAGATATGGCAGTGTAATACATTTCACATTATTGTGACTTCCATGTAAAACACAGAGCTCGTTGAATATGCACAGGACCTTAGTTGTCCACATTTCCCATTGATCTACCTTACATGTAAAAAGAAACTCAACGCTTGTTTTCTTTGCGGCGAGCCTTAACCCTTTACATTCAACAAGAAATTGTCAAACCAATTGTCACCATAGCGATTGTTGTTGGAGCAAATGTCAGTTAAATGCCTGCCACATGACCTACCCTCCGACAGAGTAATGAAGCGGAGTGTCCCCATCATCATCCGTGATTTCTATCTCAGCCCCTGACTCAATAAGTGCCTGGACTACTTCAAGATGACCCTGGGCAGCTGCTCCGTGTAGGGCTGTTTTCCCTCCAATTTTTGCATTTGCCTGTGATATAATAAGCATGAAAGTACAGAGATATTTGCCTAAGGTAGCCTCACTAATATCAATGTGGCTCTTCCCGAGGGACTTGCAATTATCATTACCCAAGCATTACCCATTTAATTCACTTGAGAGCGACAAATGTGGAAGAAAACCATGTGCAAGGATACAAGCATTGAGCCGGGATCAAACTGGGACCTCTGATATATATATGACAGTAATGAGTGATACCACGATGCTTGCCTTTGAAGGATGTGATGTGTAAAAAGATAAACTACATATCAATAAAGCAGCTTAGAACTATGTATTAAAGTTGCAATAATAAAACTTCTACTGGGAACTCGATGTACATTATAACAAATTCAACTCCGTATTGAAAGACATATTGGAAAACAAGAAAATGTCAAGTGCATAAAACTGTCATGCTTTTTGTCAATGGGCAAGATTCACAAAAGTGTAATGCCCTGAAAGTATTTGGATTTACAGTTTTTATTTAAAATAGGTTAACCTTTTCTGGTGATATTGATAAAATCTCCACGACACGTTCAACATTGCCTCTCTTAGCGGCCTTGATCAGTTGCGATTCTTCACCTCCTTCGCCTGAATCACTATCGGATGAGTTGCCAGCTTCTGTCTTGAGTAGTGATAGCAATGATTTGGCGAGTCCAGTTTGTCCACTTCCATCTGGATCAGTAATAGAAGATACCAATAATAACAATATTAACATGTGAATGGTACAAAATACTACGCTTCTAAGCACTTTACATTGTAATTATTATTATATACCAGAATCATTGGATTCGGTTGCTAACCCCCACATTAATAATAATGATAATACATTTTATTTTTAAAGCGCTTAATATAAATGTTTCTAAGCGCAAGAAAAAGATGAAATGAAAAGGAAGGAAAAGTATTGAAGTTAATGGCAAAGAAGAATATGACATTACACAAAATAATGAATACATCGGTATTAATTACAATTATAGATAAACCAGATATGGACTCAGAGTCTAAATATACAAAGTGAAATGTGAAAATGGAACTTACAATCACTGCTTACAATAACTTGGTTTTATTACATTACCTCCTTCGCCTGAATCTGTCCCGAGTAGTGATAGCAAGGCCTCGAGCATTTCAGTTTGTCCACTTCCATCTGGATCAGTGATAGAAGATACCAATAATAACAATAGTAACATGTGTATAGTACTTAATACTACGTTTCTAAGCACTTTACATTGTAATTATTATTGTACCAGAGTCATTGGATTCGGTTGCTAACCCCCACATTAATGCTAATGATGATACATTATATTTATAAAGCGCTTAATATAGGTTTTCCCGCCCAACTTCGTAAACTTAGCATCCGAATTAACGTTACGTTCATTCAAGTTTGTGCGAAATTGAATGACTATGTGGATCAACATTCAAAAAGCTAATTGCGTCATTCAAGTTGATTTAGTAGTGTAACCAGGTGACTGTTCTATAAAGACTAGTCACATACAAACATCCTGTTTCCACATAGAATGCTGGATTACATGACTCACTTTATGCAAATATCTTTTAACACGTGACCCCGCAACATTACTTTGTTCCTTTGTTTCTAAACACCTTGAACTCGTGAACCCGCTTGACTCCTCGCAGTCCGTGTCACGAGTTTAACCATCACACATCTCTTCTTCGCCTCCTGTTTTACAGGTAATTTACCATATTTTGTATTATACTTATATTTAAGTAAATCATTACTATCATGTTAATTATATAACTTTGTGCGGTTGTACTGATGTATGATTGGATATGTTCTGATGTTCGCATTGGTAGATATCGTTGTTTTAAGGGAAGAATTTAAGTTAAGAAAGTGTAGCTTTCTTACAACTATTTGTGAAGAGTTATACTGTATGGGTGAATGGTACCCGCGAATATATATATATTTCACATTGCACATAACTATTTAGCTTTCTTACTTAAAGATATGAGCTAATCAATATTTTGTCGTTTATGAACCACTATTGTGATTCTAGTTAGCATGTGACATATTCTAGTTGGGGAAATATTATTACGATTTTCCATATACGATTTGATAACGTCTTGAGAGATTTCCATCTCAGAAGGAGATAACCTTCGATTTGACAATGAACCGGCCAGATTTTGCTAGTCTATAAGTCCGTACTTTCTTATAATATGTATCGAGTTATTATGTCGTTTATTTTGTTCAGGACCTTACATTATCATGCCAAGATAATAATCATGTTAATATGTGTTCCGATATACCAGGGATTGGTGTGGAATTGGTGTACAACTTTATAATCATTTATCTATGATACATTGGTGTCTGCGTGATTAGACTAAGTACGTTCACAAGGTGTGTATTAAAGGGAGTGAGCGTATCGTTGAGAACAAAGAAAGGATTACAACTTTTAACTAATAGTACCAGTACAAGTATTACCTTGACAAAGAGGAACTTGGGCTTTTTAGGTTTGTTTGTCTCAACTCTGTAATCTGTATAGAGCAGGTACTATAGTATTAGTAGCTGAAGTAAATATGCTTTAGCCGTCACTATTATATATGTATGAGTGGGCTTTATTATGGTCCAAACGCTCATGTATCTTTACAGTATGTATTAAGTTAGAGAACAACAATTATTATTCATTTGCACGATATATGTCTAGTTTACGAAAGCACTATATATCACTCGGTAGTCTCCAGTTGTATATTATTAGTCAGACATGTATAAATCTATTTAGTCTATTCCTTTTATGTTAGTTATAGTTTCTTCGTTATAATTAGTTAGTACATATTTGTTATCATCTTGTTTACTTTATTTAGGTTTACTCGAGTTAGATATTGGTTATCTTCGTAGTTCAGCAGTTATACGTTTCGAGTATTTGATATCAAGTTAATAGCTACTATACATTATCCATTCTAGTGAATGATAAGTCTTTGTTTGGTTAAATATTGGAAAGGGACATGTTGTTGATATTTACTTTGCCATTTCATCTAATGGCTAAGTGTGGATGTAAACCTATATATTAGTAGGATAAGAACTATAGAAGTGTATATTTTGTGAGTTTGTTTGTTGAATACGAATATTCAATTATGTTTATGTATATTATCATTTGTTATTAAAGGCAGTCCGTGTCACGAGTTTAACCATCACACATCTCTTCTTCGCCTCCTGTTTTACAGACTCATCTCATCTCTATTTTTGGTACCCTACTCTTACAAACGTAACGAGGGCTACATTTGGCGTAATCGGCAGGATCGGACGGATTGTCAGTCTTTTAAAAACAGGACGGCACTACATTGCGAAGGAGGGAAGGACACACGACCGTGTCCCAACATTGACAGGGAGGTATCAAAACGGACGCCGAACTTGAGCAGACGAGGATCTGGACTGACTGTGGGAAGGATCGGAACTGACGACGGTCTTGAGCAGACGAGGATCTGGACTGACTGTTGGATGGATCAGAACACACATCACTCAAGGAAATAATCTATAATTGTTTTAATTGATATAATATATTTATATAATTTATTGTCGTTTCAAATTTATTCGAATGTAACCAATTTGTTTTGAACCTGTTAATCTAATGTTTTCTTTTCTTCCTCTTATTTACGATTGGAGAGTGCCTTTTGTTTGACACATTAATCACAACAAATTTTATCTTATCTGATATAATTAATACCTCTGACATTATCATATTTTTTAATTAAAGATTTTTTTCGTAAAGCTCTATAATATCCAAAATTTATAATGGCTACTCGAGCAGAACCAGAACTCATGTTTGATAACCCACTCAACCTGTCCGCCCAACCAGAAGTGCCACCCACAATTACGGGACCAGCATTTACACAAGTAAGGGGGGTCCCTATCTTCAATGGGAGGGAATCGAAAATATCCGTTGAAGATTGGGTTAGGGACATCGAGTATTTTTTCATTGCGAGTCGTACACCACCCTCTCTTCAGTACTCCACCATCGTGAGGAATTTAGGAGGGGAAGCACGTCGTCTCATTCTAAATTTACCCCTGGAGGAGCAGACGGCGGCCGACGCAGTGGAGGAGCTGAAGGCAGAGTATGGGGACGCTCCAACAGAGGACCCATTCGCCGCCTTCTACGAGAGATTGCAACGGAACGGCGAGACCGCTCAATCCTATGCCATCGCGCTGCAGTCGCTCTTCCAGGCAATACAAAGGGAATTCCCGACAGCCGTAAACGGAGAACAGAGGGATTCGGTTATGTGTACCCAGTTCATGCGAGGTCTTAGGGAGGAGGATCTGCGGCTTCGTCTCGCACCAATGAGGCCTCGGGTGATGACTTTTAGGAACCTGCGGGAGGAGGTCCGACGGATTGCAAGGGAGCGCCATACCAAGGCAAGGAGGCCCGCGACTGTTTACGCACATCAGTCATCTAACAATCCGGATGAGAGCCAGGGGAAGCTTGCTCAAATATCCAAGAACACGGAAGACGTGTTGAGGCTGGTAGCGGATATCCGGGACCAGCAGGGAAGAACTGATGAGCGGGTAGCTTCCCTGGACAGAAGATTAAAGGCCTTGGAAGTGCAAGAGCCGGCTACATCTACGCGCCCTTCATCGGACTGCTGGGAGTGTGGTCAGGATGGGCACTGGAGGAGGGATTGCCCAAATCGGAGGAGCACTCCCTCCAAGCGGAGGAGAGCCCCGATCAGTTCGGACATAACCGGGAGCCAAAATGACGCCCTACACCAAGCGAGTCGTTTAAACTGATTCGGCCCGCACCGAAGTTAAAGAAAGGGAGTGTGGGCAAAATTAATTTAAATAATAGTTTACCAAATAATAGTCTATCAAATAATAGTTTACCAAGTAATAGTATCCAGCAGAATAGAATCGACCCAGAACTTATACCAGTGATCGGCCCAACAAACCTGGACACGGTGGTCATCAATGGTGTACCTGCCTCTACACTAATTGATTCGGGCTCCCAGGTGACTACTGTTTCATCCTCCTTCATTTCCTCCCATCCGTCCCTTTGTATTTTATCCCCTACTCCCTCCCCAGTACAGATTAGAGGCGCTGGAAGTCACCCTTTGGCTCATGGAGGAGTTATCCTTCTAGAGGTAGAGTGCTTGGGCCGCACTTATTCCAAAGTCCCAGCCTTCATCGTCTCCCCAGGGAGCTATGGACCCGGTGTCGACGCTCTCATCGGCACCAACCTCATCAGACTAGCCCAGCAAGACCAGGTGAGGTTACACGGTGCGACATACCTGCAGGTAGTGGAGAGGCAGAACAAGGCATGGTCGGCTGCTTGCTCTGCAATCGAAAGCCGTCGACCAGGGGACGCCCGGGGAAATCTGGGAATAGCAGTTCACCGTGGCCGAGGACGAAGGATTGAGCCGGGCTCGGAAGTGGAGGTTATGTGCCAGGTAGCCAGGAACTGCCCGAGCTGTACAGCTATAGTGGAGCCAATTGGGCATTCAACCAAGGGATCTCGGATGATGGTAGGAAGGACACTCGTAGATGCGTCTCCGGGTTGCTACATACCAATCCGAGTCTTGAATGTGTCCGATAGACCCATCACCATCGGCAAGAATGTCCCTCTGGCTCAACTTTTCCTGGTGTGTGCCATCGAAGAAGCCCCTAAGGATCAGCTCACACCTCCTTCAGGACCTTCCCCGTTGCTGGCACAGACCTCAGCGAGCTTCCCTGAACTCGACTTAGCCAGCTCCCCCATTACTCCGGAAGAGAAGTTGCGGCTGGAGCATCTTCTTGCTGAATACTCAGACGTGTTCTCACAAAATGACTTTGATTACGGGTTGGCTAAGGACATCGAACATGACATCCCACTTATAGATGAAGATCCATTCCGTCTTCCCTACCGGCGAATTCCCCCTGCTCAGTTCCAAGAGGTGAGACGACACATCCAGGAGATGGAAAAGGCAGGAGTAATCAAGAAAAGTCATAGCCCGTACGCTTCTCCCATTGTGGTGGTACGCAAGAAGGATGACTCCATTCGTCTATGCATAGATTACCGTCACCTGAATAGCAAGACGAGACGGGATGCTTTCCCAATGCCCAGGATTGATGAGGCCCTCGATGCCCTTGGGAATGCAAAGTATTTCACCACCCTGGACTTAACAAGTGGGTATTGGCAGGTAAAGGTTGCGGAGAAGGATCGACCAAAGACGGCCTTTACGACTCCTATGGGGCTCTTTGAATGTATCAGGATGCCGTTTGGTCTCCAGAATGCTCCGGCAACTTTCCAGCGCCTGATGACGTCATGTCTAGGGGACCAACAGTTCGAGTCCCTATTAATCTACTTGGATGACATCATCGTTTTCTCCAGCTCCTTTGAAGATCACCTTAATCGCCTAACTCTGGTATTTAATCGGCTCCGTCAACAAGGGTTGAAATTAAAACCTAGGAAGTGTCACCTCCTTCAGACCAAGGTCAAGTATCTGGGTCATGTGATTAGCCAGGAGGGAATCGAGACTGACCCTGAGAAAACCTCCTCTGTGACGGACTGGCCTCGTCCGAAGAACAGCAAGGACGTACGTAGATTCTTAGGTTTCACAGGTTACTATAGGAGGTTTGTCCCAGGGTATGCGAAAACGGCGAAGCCATTGTTTCAGCTCACTGAAGGAGGTGGTCGACGCAAGGCTACCCGGAAACCACTCCCTCCCTTCAATTGGACTGAGGAATGTGAAGCGGCCTTCGAGCTACTCAAATCAAAACTAACGTCTCCTCCAGTACTCGGCTTCCCAGACTTTGAGACCCCATTCCTTCTTGAGGTTGATGCGTCTGGTTCTGGCCTTGGGGCAGTCATCAGTCAACTCCAGGATGGTAAGAAGAGGGTGATTGCCTTCGCAAGCAAGGCCTTATCACCATCCGAGAGCAAATACCCAGCTCATAAGCTTGAATTCCTGGGGTTGAAGTGGGCTGTGGTAGACAAGTTTCGTGAGTATCTCCTAGGTCGCCGATTCCATGTCCTAACAGACAACAATCCACTCCTATATGTCACCAGTTCTGCAAAGCTGGATGCAACTGGCCAGCGATGGGTTGCAGCACTTGCAGACTTTGATTTCAGTGTGGAATATAGGAGTGGGAGGCTCAACGCCGCAGCAGACGCTCTTTCAAGGTTGCCAGAGGCGTTGGCTGGAGTACCAACTCAAGATGTGCAAGTCGACTGCAGCCATTTAGCAGTGTCAGCCGTTCTGCAAGGAGGATTGCAACCGTCTGGATTTGTTCATCCCACAGCTCTCCAGTTGGCAGCCGGTGCATCTAACCCAGACTCTCCAGGCAACCAAGGTGAAAGTGAGACGGGAACACCCTCCATCGACATCATTCCAGTGGAAACGCTTGCTCGGCAGCAAAGATCGGATCCTGATCTGTCGGTAGTTATGCCGTATGTGGAGCGAGGCTCCAAACCTACCAAGCAGGAGTTTCAAGTGTGCTCTCCAGATGCTAAGCTCATTCTCAGGCAGTACCAACGCCTAGAACTAAAGTCAGGAGTTCTTCATCGGCGGTACCAGGACTCTGCTGGGACACTGCGTCATCAACTGCTACTCCCACGTTGTCATCACAAACTGGTGCTTGGTCACCTCCATGATGATGTTGGTCACCCTGGGGCTGAACGAACTCTGGACAATCTTCGACAGCGTTTCTTCTGGGCAAGGATGGCACAAGATGTGCATGCCTGGTGTACCACCTGTAGGCGATGCTGCCTGAGGAAGACACCGACTTCAGGGAACCGTGCTCCCCTTTCGAGCATCCACACATCTGAACCGCTGGAACTGGTGTGCATTGACTTCCTGAAGTTGGATAAATCTAAAGGTGGCTACGAGAATGTCCTGGTTGTAACTGACCATTTTACCAGGTATGCACAAGCCTACCCCACAAGGGATCAGCTCGCCACAACATTGGCTAAAACCTTGTGGGATCATTTCTTTGTTCACTACGGGTTTCCCCGCAGAATACACGCAGACCAAGGGAGAAACTTTGAGAGCCACCTCATTGCAGAACTCTGCAAAGTGGCGGGGATCAAGAAGAGCCGAACCACTGCCTACCATCCGCAGGGGAATGGAACAACGGAGCGCTTCAATCGGACTTTGATCAACATGGTCGCAACTCTAGATCCTTTGCAGAAGGCCAGTTGGAAGGATCATCTTGGACATCTGACCCATGCCTATAATGCAACAAAGCATGAGTCTACTGGTTACGCTCCCTTTCATCTTATGTTTGGCAGGCACCCAAATCTCCCGGTGGATGTCATCTTCGGCATTCCATCTCAAAATGAAGATGACGGATACGAGGACTATGTCACTCGATTCCGGGAAGGTCTCCGATCAGCCTACGATCTTGCGGCAGGAAAATCAAGGCTGGCGAAAGATCGCCAGAAGGTCCAATTCGACAAAAAGGCCAAGCTGACATCACTTTTACCGGGAGATCGTGTGCTGGTCATGGACAAGTCCACAGGCGGACAGAAGCTGGCAGACAAATGGGAGTCAACACCCTACATCGTGTTGAGTAAACATCCCGAGCTGCCAGTGTATGTGGTCCAACGACCAGACACGAAGCGGGAGCGGACTGTTCATCGAAACCTTTTAACCCCCTGTATGTTCCTGCCCCTTGAAGAAACCGCCCCTAAACCAAACATAGCGACCAATCGACCTAAGGCTGACCAGACTGAGGGACCAAAGATGGAATCTTCTCATAACGAAGAAACAGAAGATCTGTTACTTCGGGTGCCTGATGTGATTGGTCCGGCCCGAGCCAATCATGATCTACACCAGGAAACTGATGAAGTCCCGATCATCCCAGAGGGCGTAGAATATCCTCAACGCCCTGCTGAAGACCCACCCTCCATCATTGACTTAACCCCCGCTGACCCACCGATTGACACACCTCCCATAACCGATCCACACCCAATAGATGATCTCCCTTCTTCAGATGACCTACCTCCCGCTGATAATCCAACCCCCTGCGATGACTCATTCCTCGCTCAGGAACCTCCTCCTTCGAATAACCAACACCCCTTAGATAATCTTCCTTCTTCAGGTGAGCAAACTCCCACTGAAGATCTCGATGATGGAACCCCGATTAGACGAAGTGGACGCACGCGTCGCCCTGTTGAACGGCTCCAATACAATACTCTCGGTCACCTCCTTAATCTCTCCGTTTATCAAACAAAATTAGAGGCTGGGAAGAAGCTGTGGGCACGGTGGAAGAGTCCCGGTATGAATGTAGCTAGGGCTAAGTTAGGTATGGTATAGGAGACATTTTTTTAAACACTAATTTACAATAGTGTGATTTTATTGAATGTTAATTCTTTTTTTAATTATTTATATATTTTTTTAATATAAATTGTTTTATATGCCGGGACGGCATTGTTTCGAAGGAAGGGAGAGTGTAACCAGGTGACTGTTCTATAAAGACTAGTCACATACAAACATCCTGTTTCCACATAGAATGCTGGATTACATGACTCACTTTATGCAAATATCTTTTAACACGTGACCCCGCAACATTACTTTGTTCCTTTGTTTCTAAACACCTTGAACTCGTGAACCCGCTTGACTCCTCGCAGTCCGTGTCACGAGTTTAACCATCACACATCTCTTCTTCGCCTCCTGTTTTACAGGTAATTTACCATATTTTGTATTATACTTATATTTAAGTAAATCATTACTATCATGTTAATTATATAACTTTGTGCGGTTGTACTGATGTATGATTGGATATGTTCTGATGTTCGCATTGGTAGATATCGTTGTTTTAAGGGAAGAATTTAAGTTAAGAAAGTGTAGCTTTCTTACAACTATTTGTGAAGAGTTATACTGTATGGGTGAATGGTACCCGCGAATATATATATATTTCACATTGCACATAACTATTTAGCTTTCTTACTTAAAGATATGAGCTAATCAATATTTTGTCGTTTATGAACCACTATTGTGATTCTAGTTAGCATGTGACATATTCTAGTTGGGGAAATATTATTACGATTTTCCATATACGATTTGATAACGTCTTGAGAGATTTCCATCTCAGAAGGAGATAACCTTCGATTTGACAATGAACCGGCCAGATTTTGCTAGTCTATAAGTCCGTACTTTCTTATAATATGTATCGAGTTATTATGTCGTTTATTTTGTTCAGGACCTTACATTATCATGCCAAGATAATAATCATGTTAATATGTGTTCCGATATACCAGGGATTGGTGTGGAATTGGTGTACAACTTTATAATCATTTATCTATGATACATTGGTGTCTGCGTGATTAGACTAAGTACGTTCACAAGGTGTGTATTAAAGGGAGTGAGCGTATCGTTGAGAACAAAGAAAGGATTACAACTTTTAACTAATAGTACCAGTACAAGTATTACCTTGACAAAGAGGAACTTGGGCTTTTTAGGTTTGTTTGTCTCAACTCTGTAATCTGTATAGAGCAGGTACTATAGTATTAGTAGCTGAAGTAAATATGCTTTAGCCGTCACTATTATATATGTATGAGTGGGCTTTATTATGGTCCAAACGCTCATGTATCTTTACAGTATGTATTAAGTTAGAGAACAACAATTATTATTCATTTGCACGATATATGTCTAGTTTACGAAAGCACTATATATCACTCGGTAGTCTCCAGTTGTATATTATTAGTCAGACATGTATAAATCTATTTAGTCTATTCCTTTTATGTTAGTTATAGTTTCTTCGTTATAATTAGTTAGTACATATTTGTTATCATCTTGTTTACTTTATTTAGGTTTACTCGAGTTAGATATTGGTTATCTTCGTAGTTCAGCAGTTATACGTTTCGAGTATTTGATATCAAGTTAATAGCTACTATACATTATCCATTCTAGTGAATGATAAGTCTTTGTTTGGTTAAATATTGGAAAGGGACATGTTGTTGATATTTACTTTGCCATTTCATCTAATGGCTAAGTGTGGATGTAAACCTATATATTAGTAGGATAAGAACTATAGAAGTGTATATTTTGTGAGTTTGTTTGTTGAATACGAATATTCAATTATGTTTATGTATATTATCATTTGTTATTAAAGGCAGTCCGTGTCACGAGTTTAACCATCACACATCTCTTCTTCGCCTCCTGTTTTACAGACTCATCTCATCTCTATTTTTGGTACCCTACTCTTACAAACGTAACGAGGGCTACAGTAGCATGCGATTTCATACTCTTGTCACGGAGACGTGCACAACGAGCATTCAATTTAGAAAAGCGGGCAAAGAGCATTCAAATTCGCGCCGGATAGACGGTGGTATGTCTTCGTGCATTCAATTTCGTGATTAGGCACACATTTGTGACATTTGTGCATTGCTTTTCATTTGATGTTAATTTGTCACTAACTATACTTCTGTTATAGGATTTCCCGGCCAAATTTGCGAGTTTGTAATTCAAATTAATTTGTCTTGCGTTCAAATTCGACGGTTTTAGTGCAGTCAGGTATATCTCGGGTTTATATTCCCTTTTCTAGTTTTCAAATCTATGGAATTTTCGTTAGAATCTACGTATGGTTCATTCAAATTAATGAACAATGTGCTTCTTTCGCTATTTGGTCATTCGATTTGGCGCAACACGATTTTCTGACAACGCGACGGTGTACTTTTAGCATTCTAATTCATTTGTAGCTTTCAAATTAGCACTTTGTGCACTTAAATTGATGGTCAATATACATTTCTCGTTTATTACACACTTTTTATAGCTCATTCTTTTCTTTCAAGATTGTTTTTTCATGTGTATTTCATCATATTTCATTTTCTTGCATTTATACACTTATACTTATTAGATTTATCTGATATTCATCAGCCTTTAAGTTTGATTGTTAAGAAGAAAAAAACGACTTGCATCTACGGACCTGATGGTCTCAGTATATTTGTAAATGTTCATGTAAGGAAGTTGTTTGTCTTATGTTTCATCATAAATTTATCATAATTTCATCATAATTTCATTAGGGAAGAAGGGTACAATATTATGACTGGGGTAGGGACTAGAGTCAACAATTTGAACATGATTAATTATTTAGCCATGTCTTTAGCTATCGATCTGCTAGCGGGCAAGTAAACTATGAAACTCTTTGAGAAAACAGAGGAGTGTACTGGGTAAAAGAGACGATGTGAATTACTTTTGTAAAATTCCGAGTCTGTAGTAAAAAGGGGCGATTGAGGGTACCCCCACCTTTCCCGGATATATGAACATGTCCGTGCAGAAATGCCATATCCCTTGATTTCGCCCCTTCTTTACTTTATGTCTGACTACACCCATCTGCATTATCCTGAAAATAACTAAATGGAATAACATCTTAGACCCCAATGGCAAATCATGCATTTTAACTGCATTATTTAAAAACTGTAAACGTTTGTTGCAATTCTTCCCCCTAACATTCAACTTGAATAAAAATGTTACGAATAGAATGACAGGTGTTAATTTGAATGATAAAAATTACGCTTCGACAAGTAAATGTTAATTTGAATGCTAGTTGAGCAGTTTCTAAATTGAATGACAGATCTATGAAACCCTTCGACCAAAATCCTAAATTAAATACAAAAACTGGAAAATTGAATGATAATTGGCATGGCAGAGCCGATCTGCGCTAACTTAAATGCAAAGTAAATGAATTCAAATGACAAACACGCGAATTTGGCCGGGAAATCCTATAACAAATATGAAGATATGAATAAAGAGATGTTTCAACAAAAATAAAAAAAGGTCGAAAGAAAGAGAAAACATAAAATGCAATATAAATATATCGGACAAATAAGAAGATTGTAGAATGTGAAATCATGTCAGAAAGGATTATAGAGAAAGAGAATAAATGAATGAACATGAAACACTGAATATCCGAAAGAACATCGAGTCGCATACTATGATTATGAGGTCTAATGTTAATTTGAATGACCTGAGTGCAAAAGAGGTTGCCCATAGACGAAAATGAAACCGCAATACGCCAAAGAATTCACCTCCCACTCAAAATTGGCGAAATTGAATGACCCTTACGCATTTTCAAATTGACTGAACCGAGCTTTAATTTGAATGTGCATGTGTAGAAAATTCGGTGACTCGAAACGAAATTGAATGCAACAAGTTTAAAAATGAAACAGGGGAGCAACGAGTGGAGAAAATTTGCTCGACCATGAATGCGCGTTAATGAAATTGATTGCTGCTTTTACAAAATTGGCCGGGAAAACCTATATTAATGTTTCTAAGCGCAAGCAAAAGATGAAAGGAAAAGGAAGGAAAAGTATTGAAGTAAATGGCAAGGAAGAATATAACATTACACAAAAAATGAATACATCGGTATTAATTAAAATTATAGATAAACCAGATATGGACTCAGAGTTATAATATACAAAGTGAAATGTGGAAATGGAACTTACAATCACTGCTTACAATAACCTGGTTTTATTACATTACCTCCTTTGCCTGAATCTGTCCAGAGTAGTGATAGCAAGGCCTCGAGCATTTCAGTTTGTCCACTTCCATCTGGATTAGTAATAGAAGATAACAATAATAACAATGATAACATTTGTATGGTACTTATTTACTACGTTTCTAAGCACTTTACATTGTAATTATTATTATTTACCAGAGTCATTAGATTCGGTTGCTAATCCCCACATTACAGTGCGATAACTCTCTGCTCCCTAGGGAGTATTTCGGCCAGGCACCATTTTGCAAGTTCATATGTCAATCCAAACACATTGAAATTCACTTCCTTCCGGGTAACCATTTAACACCAGGATGGAGAGTGGCAAATGTAGATTAATATCTTGCCATCATTGATAACATGTTTTATGAAGCAGGGTCCAATGTTCTCGCCTTGGTGCTAATATCAAATATGGGAGGACTACAGCGAAAGTTGCCTAGGGAAAATTGTCTCTGACAAGGTTAGCAGCAAGGTTATTAAATATCCCAACCAACCTAGCTTGAGGTCTGTAGATTCAGCACTCTGCTCGTCATCATCTGATGAGTTCTTCTTGACGAGGATCAAGGAGCAGGGATGCCATGACCACATTTTCTCCAAACCAATCAATCGCACCCGGCTGTCGTACTGTGAATCAACGTTTATCACTGTCCCTTCCATACCTAGACACTGAAAACAGACATGAAGTAATGCTTAATAATCCATTTTGCACGTAGTGAAACATCTTTAAAACGAACATCGAACGTCTCACATCGAAATCCCAAGGCTTTATCCTCTCCAAACCAATCAATCGCACCTGG
Organism: Strongylocentrotus droebachiensis; assembly: GCA_035222895.1. NCBI lineage: Eukaryota > Metazoa > Echinodermata > Echinoidea > Camarodonta > Strongylocentrotidae > Strongylocentrotus > Strongylocentrotus droebachiensis. Next base: position 129,160 of record JAVYIG010001830.1, read on the forward strand.
CTGTTGTAACGTTCAGTCCTCGATACTAAAATAGAGTATCGAGATTAAAACAGAGGTGATGTAACGTTTAATATACTGTCAAATCTGTCTACAGCGACCGCCCAAGGGAAACAAAAAATGTGTTTGTTGTAGACAGGTGGTCTTTGTAGACAGGTTTCTTCAGTACATGTTTCAATTATAAACCATTTTCAAGGGAAACAAAAAATATGCTTGTTGTAGACAGGTGGTCACTAAAGCAGGTTGACTGTATAAACAGATAACGTTAGAGAGTATTCATTTTGATGAGTAACTCTCACGTGACACTCATAATCACAAGGGTGCAATATATCTTTTGTTTTTGGAGAAAGGCTACAGAATTATTAAATACAAGCTTTTGCTACCAGTCTTCCAAGAAAAGCAAAGTTGAACATAGTAATCATATATAATGCAAGTATCGAAACCTTAAAGAACACTTTAATATAAACATACTCTCACTAAAAGAAGGTATTATACTGGTCCAACTCTTTGTATTAAATAGTATATTGTATTTGATCCGTAGTGAAATGGGATTTCATATTAAAAATTTAATCCTGGGTCCCAAAGAGCTTTCTAAAAAGACCACAAATCGACATTCAAAAATATGGTAAGACCTTCCTATGCCATAATCACCAGTGGTTCCCTGAGTAGTAACCGTACTTTTCCAATGAAAGGCCACTAGACGTCATGTCTCCCAAAATAACACAAGTTGAAAAAAGTGTGAAACAATTATTTTTATTTTTGCCTAAAATGAATGGTCAGCTTTGATTGATTACAATTTTGATCTATACAGGGTTTAGATGTCTTGCGACATACTGATTTATCTTTATGAGAGATTTGAATTCTTAATTATCGCCAAGCCAATCATATTTCAATATTTTGTTTCCAGCAAATGCATGTGCAAGTATGATAAACTTGGTACAATGCATTAAACATTTGTGAAGTAATTTGTAACAATATAATCAGTCCATTCCTTAGTTTATTTTGCTTTTGGCAATTCCTTTCATAAGTAACATTTTCGAAGTGGGGGAGGTTTTACATTTAGTTTTCTTCTCTGGTTCATGCCAAACCCAAGCACAGTGGGGCTCAATTGCTGGTATCAGACTTGGTACTTTTTGAGCACATAAAGTGTTAACAAGTCATACAAAACTTCATATTGTATAGAAGTTTTGTTTTACTGACCTTTTCCATGCCATCCGACCATCCATTTCGACTGCTTTCTTGAACATTCCTCACAAACGTCAAGTCTTTACTGATCTGCACACGGTCTCCCTTACCTAGCCTAGGAACCTGGACATATATAAATATAAATACAATGGAGAAAATGATGAAAATGATACACTGTGTTAAAGAGAGAAGAAAGAGAGAGAGAGAGAGAGATTGTGTAATATAGAGGGTGTGGGAAAGTGTGCTTGGGTGTTAGAAAAGTACGGTTTGGCGCATGCAGTAAGGAGGGACAACGGTATTAAAGGGATTACATTTGGAAAATCTGAAATTAGGCAAGTGTTATATGCAGATGATATGACAATATTTTTGAAGGATATTGATTCGGTTAGAAGGTTGCAATATATTTTTGAATCATTTGAACAAATTAGTGGTCTTAAAGTGAATAAAACAAAGACACATTTTATGTGGATGGGTGAGGATGAGAACAAACCTGATGGGCCTTTATTTGGAAATTTGGTTAAGGAAATACATATTTTAGGGGTTAGTTATTCATTAGATCGAAGATTAAAAGATGATTTGAATTATAAAGAAATTCTAAGTAAAATAAAAAATTGCTTGTATGGTGGAAACAAAGAGATTTAACTATTATGGGTAAAATACATTTGCTAAAAACTTATGCGCTTTCAAAATTAAATTATATTTCATCTCTCGCTATTGTCCCTCATTGGGTATACAAAGAAGTTGCAAAAATTTCATTTTAATTCATATGGAGGGGGAAAGATAGAATTAAACGGGCAATAATGTATCAGGATTATGACTTTGGAGGATTAAGAATGATTAATTTTGAAATGTCCGTTAAAATACAGCGCATAATGTGGATAAAACGTCTTTTATATGGAGAGAAAAGTTTGGGATGGAAATTGTTTTTTGATCATTGCTTACAGTTTGTGGGTGGTAGATTTATTTTTTTATGTGATTATGATTTAAAAAAGATTAAACTCGTTTTAGATATTCCACCATACTATATGGAAATGTTGCAAGCATGGCAAGAGACAAGTAATTTAAGATATTTGGAGGGTTATATTAATCCAATTATTTTTAATAATCAGAATATATGTATTAATGGAAAAAGTATATTTGATAGATACTTGTTTGAAAGAGGGATTGTTCAACTGAATCATTTGGTTGAGAAAGGTCATGTTAAGTCTGTTAAATATTTTATGAACCTCGGTATGAAAGGTAATAATTTGCTTATGATTATTGATATTTATGATGCGATACCCAGGTTATGGAAGGATGATTCAGGGTTAATAGAATTCCTCGAGGTTGATTTGATAAGCTTTAATACTTATTTCCATATTTCTAGTAAAAAAATACAGTTTGTGGATGTGGGTTCAAGAACAATCTATGATTATTTTATCAAAGCACTGCAACAAACGTATGATTTGCAGGTAAGGGATGGGCAAAATGATTATGATTTTATAGATAAAGAATTAAAAGAAATATTTGTTAGACCAAGAATTACTATACTCATTAGCAAACAACGTGAATTTCAATTTAAATTATTGCATGGAGCCATATACACTAATGAGCATCTTCATAGATTTGGTTTTGTTGGTGATAATTTATGTTCGTTTTGTAAGCAGGAAATAGAAACATACAAACATTTATTTTTATCTTGTGAGAGCGTTCAAAGGATATGGCAGGCTTTAATTGAACTTTTTGAGTTAGATGAAATTAAAGATTTAGAATGGCGAGATATATTTGTTGGGTTGGTAGGTAGTTCATATAGAATAAAAATGTGTAATACTATCATTTTCATGGTGAAGTATGTTACATTTATGTCAAGATCGGGGGGGGGGCGAGTACTAACTTTAGAAAAGATGAAAAAAAACATTTTTAAGTATAGGGATGAGGAAAAGAAAATAGCAATTGAAATGGGAAAGCTGGGATCACATTTCTTAAAGTGGGAGCAGCTTAAGATTAATTAAGATTTGTTTTCTTCTCCACCGTGAGCCTGTTAAAAGCGTAACTCTATTTTGCGGCCTGGATAACTTATTTAGTATATTTTTCTTGAGTTGAGAATGTTGGCAGACATCCACTGAGTGAGTAGTGTGTGTGGGGGGGGGGGGTGGGTGGGGGTGAGTATGTTTGTGTGATAGAGGGTGAGTATGTTTGTGTGATGGAGGGGGCAGGGAGGGGGCAGGGAGGGGGCAGGGAGGGGGCAGGGAGGGGGCAGGATTGTTTCAGTAAAATTACCTCCAGATTTGTTTAAGTTTTTTTTTGTAATATATAAGTGAATAACATTTACAATTGACATATTATGTTTAGGTACTTATACGTTTACTTTGTTGCTAAGTTATATTATACTGCAAATAAGTTTTTGTTTAATTATGTTTATGTAAAAGCATCAATATTGAACACATTTATTTTATTCAATTGTATGTCATGGTTTGTATTACACATCTGGAGAAATAAAACAAAATTGTTAAAAAAAAAAAAAAAGTGTGTGTGTGTGTGTATGCATAACAGAGATATAAAGAAGGGGTAAGCAAGATAGGGTAATAGAGGCAGAGGGAGGGACAAACCATGTACAAACAGACAGAAAGAAAGAGACAGAGATGGGGAGTTACAGTGAGTAAACATGAAAACAAAACAAAAGTGCGTGCGTGTGTGTGCGTGTTCGTGTGTGTGTGTATGCATAACAGAGAGATAAAGAGAAGGGGGTAAGCAAGAGAGGGTAATAGAGGCAGAGGGAGGGGCAAACGGTAGACAGAGAGAAAGAGATGGGGCTTCAGTTACAGTGAGTAAACATTAAAACTTGATACAAATAAAATCTCTAGCAGATGTGAAATTACATATAGGAAGGAAAATAAAGTGAAGTCTAATTTGAGCAAACGTAAATACATACAATAATTTGTATAGACTATAGACCATGTACATCCCTCAATAAAGAAACATATAAATAGTCATCATCAATGATATTTCACTCATTTATGTACATTTTAGACGATGATACTCAGAAAATTTCTCTGGCAACTATTGCGTGGAGCTTTATTTCGTCAAAAGTATAGAGTTAGTTTTAGGACTAGGGTTAGCAATAGTGTTGGGTCCAAGGTCAAATTTAGAAATTACTACTGAGCACTTGTCGCAAGAGCAAGTGACGTACAGCTTCAGACCATACCTTGTTCAGTACATCTGGATTGAAGGTGAAAGGTTGTTCTTTTCTTTCAGGGTAAGTGACCTCTGCATTCCCGCTTAAGTTGATACCAGTAACCTTGGCAACCTTCCCATACAACTGGAAGGGTAAAGAGTGCGAAAATATGATCAATGTAATTAGAAGGTATTCCACGGGACAATGTTAATTAAATATTTCATTTTATATCAACCCTATTATACTCTGTATGTTACAGTATATACACATATCAAACATATACATCTTTTTATGTATTTAGATATTGGGGGGGGGGGGGGGTACTTTAAATATACTTCATCAAACTACAGGTGTTTGCTTTTACATACAGGCTGTGTAGCTAACTTTACTAATGTTGTTCACAGCTCCTCTGCAACACAAATGATGTGTTCTGCTAAAAATAGATAGCTCGTTTATAATAGTTCGTTACACATTTGTTTGATTATTTGTTTTAGTTATCTTTGCATCCATTTATTCGGTCTCTGTTATTTGTTGTACTTGTTAAAATTTCCTTCACTTAAATTTACATGTTAAAAAGTTGTTTACGCATTTTCTATTTTACTTTATGGCTTTTCCTTGTCTGCGTACGTTTGTTGTATGTTTGTTTATCTAATCATTTGTATTTGTATCATACTACTCACATTTCCCATTTCTGGTAGCCACTCTTGCCCACCCATCTGTTGCATACTATGCAATGTTTCACTGTCCAGAGTAATAGCTACCAGATCTCCAACCTTCAAACCAACCTCTTTACCTGTTATCAAAACAATCAAATCAATGAAATTAAGAGGTTTGACATTAGAAATAAAATGAATTTTTAAATTGAATGGATTTGTCAAAAGAGCATGACATGCCACTCAAGGTTGATGTTGTTTGTTTTACCAAATAATCAAATAAAGTAAATTACACCATAATACATGCAAACATCGAAAGTCACCTACAATATAAGAGATCAAGAGCTTTTAAATGATACTTTTTTTCCAATGATAAATAATTCTACATCATTTCCCTTCCCTGAAGAGCGTAATGAACCAAATGTAGCAGTCATTCACTTCTTTAGGGCCATTTGGTTTCTTAATACTTCTTATTCAGAATGTCTGAAATTGATCTTGCGTGACTTCTTGATCATGGTTTTAACAGTGTTTGAACGTTCACGTAAAATGCTATCAACATCTGATCGTAGTCAGATGGTGTTGTGTGCAGTAGGCTTAACTTCCTTATTTCATATGTCGATGTTTACCTTCAATTTCTGGCTTGCCAATTTTCTGTTGGTTTCCTGCGGGAAAATCAGCTCCACTTTCATTCTCAGTCGAGTCCTCCCCGGGTTCCTCCCATGAAGCCATATCACCATCTCTGGAAAAAATGTTGATAAAATGCATAATATCCTAGACACAATGAAATTACAATTAGTGAAGAAATGTAATTGTAAGTACACTAGATTCATGAATGAAAAGGGTTCAAGTTCTTTTAAAAATAATGCAAGGTGACAAGAAAGGATTATTATGTAAGATCATTTAAATAAGAAACGAAGAGGATTTTTCAACATAAACAAAAGTTGAGGAGTAGAGGACTAAAAGAAACCCGTTCCTGAAAAGATCAGAATAGATAAATTCAGTCCATGAAAGTGTATAAGGTGACGTATGAATATGGCATTAATCGGCCAAAAAGAAAACAGGACAAGTGTTTATATAAATATATAGAGAAAAGAAAATGTATGATGAGACTAGAAATTATGTGATTGGCCAAAAGAATTTAAAATAGTTAAGGAGATTTACAATAGTAAATATTTATGAAAATCAGGTTTGAGGGGCATGAAGAGCATCATGTAGAAAGAAAATTATGCTTGGCAGTACACACAAAATAAGAACAATGCAAATGTCATTATTTTGATCTCATATGATTTTTGACATCTTTTAAAATTCTTTATATACCACAGAAATAATCCCTCTGTCACATGTATCGTGAGATAATATACAAATGGCTTAATCCAGTATCAAACACTGTTTCCAGTGCAAGATTCATCTTTATTGGTGTTACAAGGTTTGTCTTGGAGCTATTTAAGACTAGAAATTAGTAATTTTGCAAAGCTATTGTGCTGCACAAAGCAATCATTCTGTCAATTATTGCCTATCGTTTTGTGCACAAGCGACCATGCAGACAGGCAAAGACGACAACCAAAGTGTTAATAAATATTGGTTTACATCTTTTCACGAGCAATCTTCTTCAAGGTCTTCTTCAGCTCAGCATTCTTGATGTAATATAGCGGTGTTCGACATTGTACATTCTCTAGGTCTATGGACGCTCCATTAAGTACCATGTAGCAGAGTGCAGCGGCAGCACTGTTATCAACTCCACAATCTCTAAAACGATGGCGAATCTGGGAGAGAATACAGATCACCAAGTCAATTAATCTTTGCTCAAATATGGAGCGATTTGTTATATTGTTATAAGAACACCAAGTAAGGATACCTGAAATCTGAAAATATAGGACCCCTAGTATAATTTGGGGGATGGTACAAGTTGCTTCAAAAAAGTTGTTTATGGAGATTCCTCCAAATTAATGTGCCTCAAATCATATAATAAAACTATAATCACATGATATTTTATTTAATGACTAATTGGAGTCAGTTGCTATCGGTGAATGTTTATGAACCCTAGCAGTCGAACTGAATGTTGATTTGAACTTCTTCATTTTAATGGTGGCAGCGATGGGATATAAATCATAGTAATACAAATGACTGGTGACTCGTACTCCTCCAATCACATGGTGATAGAAGTAGGAAATTAATCCTAGCGATTGAAATGACGTATTTTATTATCTGGAATATCACATCGATATCGTTCATCCATATATGTCACTCCATTAAGGAAGTCATCTGACCAAAACCAGGCCACTGATGAAAGTGACTGCAGGATGTCTGAAACTCTTTCAGTAGCATTGGGTGCACTGTCTGGAATATTACACAGTACCAAATATCATTCCTCCTTATCCCTTTCTCCATTAGGGCAAGTAGCTTATGGAAACAAAACATACTGAATGCCATATTACATCAGCGCCCAACTAAAATATCTAAATAAATTGCATTCATATGATGTTTTGATCTTGAAGGATGTGGCATAAGTACTGTCATTTTCAACCATTGTATCAATAAACATCAAGAGAAACAAAATCATTGATGACATTTGTGTACAAATACAACATTAATTAATACCTTAATAGCTTATGTTGGTACGTTTTGTGTGAAAAAGGCACCCAAGAGTTTGCGGTTTGTTGCATAAAATACATGACTCAATATAATTTTACTTTTGGGGAATATAACCTTTGCATCAAATGTATCTCTATTATTGAACACCAGGGCTTCTACGATTAGACACTCTTACTCTTTTCCCTTGGCACACACACACATAGACATACCTTCCTCAGTGTAGGAGTATCGTTGATATCACTTAGATCTTTCGCTCCAGTGCTGGCAAGGATGTGCAGGGCAGTGTGATCATCAAGATTTTGAAGATTGATATCAGCACCATGTGACACTAGAAACTCTATGATATGGGATTGTCTTCTGAATGCAGCCACGTGTAGTGCTGTTCTTCCTTGCACGTCCTTAGCGTTCACATCCAACCCATGATCCTTCCATGAACAAAAAATATACAACTTTCATTATTTGGTCATTGTAATAGATAAACCAATTTTTTCCTTATCTAAATAAGAGCTTGATTTAGCTGAATTGTGTATCATGTAATATCTGTGTTAACTGAGAAATGGAAGACTGTTCGACCTGCTTCACTCATTTCCTCCAGGAACTGTGAGGCCCCTGTATTAGGCCTATATGGGAATTAGACAATTTAGTAGTCATGTTAAAACAAGAGATTTACATTGCATAATGTGTCTCGTGTATTGATAGCCTACATGTATACAAGCTTGTACTAGACAAATAAAGTTGACTTTCAGGTACATGTATCTTTACACATTCACCATACCATAACAAATACAGATAATTAGCTGTCATATATCTAATCCAATCCAATAAATTTTGTAAAATCACAAGTACTTTAACATAGACATTTAAAACGAGCTGCATGCAGATGGGGGAATGTTTTATCTAAGACAAAACAATTTGCTTTTATGTTTCACACTTGTCTGGTAGCTTACTTAGAGGAAGAGGTACGTGAAGTCATAACTGAAAATGCAAACGCATAATTGTCGGAAATCGTAACTTTTTAGCAAAGGCTTCAAAATTACAAAACTGTTCCAGTGCAAGATAAATCTATACTGGTATTAAGAGGGTTGCCATGGAGCTAATCAGGACCGGAAGTGGGTAACTTTGTAAAGCCATTGCGTTGCACCAAGCAGTCCTTCAGTCAGTTGGTGCTTACTGTTTTGTGCAAAACTGCTTGTATGGCGAAGTAGTGACCAGTTAAAGAGGGTAAAAATAAAGCAAAAGAAGTGTTAAATTCATCATTAACACCAACAATTGTGTCTTTAGATGGGTATTCCAGATGGGTCTTTATGTGCCTTAACATTTCGCTAGGGTACTTGAGAGTCCAAGTAAATTACCTTTACAGACATAACAACCTTCATGACTTCTACATGCTCATAGGCTGCACCGATATGCAATATGGTCTGACCATCATCCCTTGCAGCAACAATAGATCGGGGAAAGCTCTGTGCAATTAACTCAGCAGCTCTAAAATGTATTATAAAAGAAAATGAACACATTTAAGATCAGACAGAAAATTTTAATAATTATGAATTCAAGTTGATGGTTGTAATCTCTTTTATAACGATCCTTCCTATACATGTACATGAGTGACAACACCCTTCCCCTTGCCCCTTGCATGTAAATCGAGATAACTTGTCAAATGGATTTGCCTCCGTTCAGATAGAGTACAATGTTTATTGTGTAACACATGTTTTGGCAACGATTATTCAGCAGTCAATGTATAATAATAACTGAATTTTTACATGTACAATGAGTAGACAAAAAAGTATAATAATTCTATGACCTATGTAATAAATGAATAAATAATTCATCTCATATAATAGTGAAGCTATGTAATGTTCTTTTGAATTGCAATCCCTTCACCATAAGCGAGTCTACACATTTTTTAATGTAAAAAGTGGCATATAATATTGACTTTTCATCAAATTACAGAAACTATCACCAAGTCACCGTCATGTTTATATTTTCTACGGGTCGCAGTTTCATTGATTGCTCTGGGTGCCATAATCCATATACACGACATTGTTTATTCAGAGTTGTGAATTGATTTCAAGATATTCAAGCTCAGGACAAATCAAAACCTAACTCTTCGCCGCATCACAACCCTCGCTCAATCAAGAAGATATGCCTGCCTACGCTTGACTGACACAATGGAAATAATGCTTCACACGGAACAGGCATAACAGATACTTACGGATGGTGTCACACCTCATATTCAAAGGTGAAACCCATGATAATTAGCAGAATGTAACATGGCCCTCTATTTTTCATACATTATATAACTTGTTCCAGTCATATGACCCATTTTTGCATTAGATTAGATTAGAAATGGGCTCTAAATGTAGCCCCATTCGGGAGCTTATCGATTACAAATTCACCAAAAGTACCTTATTTATTTTAAAACAGGTACGAACGTATTTTTTTCCAACATTCTTCATTAATACACCCCTGAAAATCACCACTTTTTTGCATGAAATTTTTAATGGTCATGCATACAAATTCAAGGTCAATATGAAGTGATACGACCAGGGGATTACTTACTCTGGTTTGCCAAGGCCAGCTGCCAACTGTAGAGGTGTCATCTTTATCTTGTTACCCAGAGTCACATCAAGGTTTGGAACTTTCACCAATAGTTCAACAACATCTACCCTGTCCTTCATTATAGCATCATGGAGGGGAGTATCTTTCGCTGCATCCTTTTATCAAATTATGGAAGTTTTGTAACATTAATGTCATATTTCCAATTCTTCTATGTTCGTAATTGATTGCCTCGTACGTATGAATTCTTTGACGTAATAACGATATTCTTAAGAGATATAAACTGAAATTTATTTCATGATCAGGATGACTACTCCCATACAATTACCACCCCTCCCCCCCTCCTTTCTTCCATCCAACTACTTAATTTTACCAATTTCTTTGAATTTTGGAACATTAACCTGTTTAATTAACCAATCTTGTAACTTAGCTTTAATCTTGTATCTTTTACTGTACTTTTTATGCTTCTAAATTGTATTTCACCTGCATGTACAGTTTTAGCTCTATTTATTCGTTCTTTGTATTAAACAAGGAACTTTTATAGCTTTTATGGTTTAAAAATCACAATCTTCATCAATGTTCGTGGGCCACTCCATCATTGTTTCAATAAACATGTAAATTATCAATTCTCAAATTTCCGATCTACTCAAAACAAATGGTAATTTATATCAACAATGGAACTTGTAAATCGCATGTAAATATTCATAATACTTTTTTCAAAATGTTTCGATAAGTTATCAATGTACTTTTATCCAATGTACTTTTTACTCTGTAAATTAAACAATTTCAGCTCTTTGCTGCGTGTACGATGATTTCTTTAAAATCTTAATAAACCAAACCAATAAACCAATACTACCTCAGAGGACAGTGATACCCTGCAGTGATTCCCATGACAACTTTGCCCTCAACAACTACTTTTCTAGGAGAATCTCCCCCAACCAATTACCTCAAAGACATATAAGAACACTAGGACAACTGAAAAATATTTATTTTTTTCAGTCGATTGTATACTATAATTTCAGATATCAAAGCTTCTTTCCTCCCCCCCCCCCCCCCACACTTCTGGGCCAATCTGCTTCTTTTAACATAAAATTCAAATATTTCTTTCCCAATTTCTGAAATAATTTTACTTTTGATTTGATTACCCTATTATTGTAATACTTTTAATCATGTTTACGTTTTTGATATTTCGTATGGAGAGTTTTGTATGTGCGTGGTTGTGGCTGGTTGTGGTCATCCAGTTAACAAAGTCTGTATGGACTAAGCCTCTCATTTATCCACATAATACCTTTATATTGACATCCCTGTACACCGCTAGCCATGAGACCAACATCCCATGACACCAATGGCCCACGAGAACGACAGCCCACAAGACCGAAAATATCAATTTGGTCAACCTTCAACAAAGTTGTGGGCTGTCAGTCTCAATGGACTTAAGTAACTTTTACAAAGTTCACTAGACTTGACATTATCAGTCCTGTGGGCGGTTGGTCTCATGGGCTGACCGTCGTCTCTGTTGTCCATCTCGTGGGCTGCAGCCCTCTTTATTAGGTAACTCTCACATCTATAATAATAATAATAATAATGGACAAATTCATAAATACCTGTACATTAACGTCACATCCGTGATTAATCAAGACCCTTGCACAGTCAACAAACCCTTTGTAAGCTGCTTGATGGATCGCTCTCCCTCTGTTATCATTACCTCTGTTTATATCCGCTCCTTTACCAATCAAATACTTTGTGATAGCTGGTTCATCCCTGTGGTATGTTTAAGAATAAAAGGGACATTTGCCTACTGTGTACAACTGGAAATTCCACATAAACTACAACATATAAAATTCCTTGAAATGTGCCTTTCAAACTTTAATAAAATTGTTATGCTCTAGTGCTTGGGTTCTATATATGCTATTTCCAATTTTTAAATCATAAGCTAAAAAATACTTCATGTATAAAATATTATTTAAAAAAGCATAACATAATGATAACCTGTGTCTACAAAGCCAACTTTATCTATACAGCGGGTTCTATATTAATAATAATAATAATAATAATAATAATAATAAGAAAAAAATAACAAAACTAACATTTATATAGCCCTCAATATAAATGTTTCTTATTGCTGTACTATTAATACCCTTGCATTAGCTGAGCTCCCCTGATAATTAAGGCTCTCTGGAATTCAATGAAAATCTTCCTAGCGGGTACCCATTTACATCACATAAGTGGAGAGTAGAAAACATTCGTGTGCTGCGGCAGGACTAAAACCATGGGATCCACTAGGCGTATCCGCTGTAGACCATGACACCTCTACACAGATTTGGCTGTACATTGTATATCACATCATACATGTATCTGTCAAAAGTGTAAGACACATGCTTCAATTAATCTATCTGGAGTAACTTCCGACACTAAGTGAATTCCTAACTCAACCCTGGAACAAAAACATTACCTAAACCTTGCCCTAACCAAAGCCTTACCTAAAGCCAAACACAGCCCTAACTTGGCAACACTGCAACGTTTTACGATGTCGACGTGAATTGCAATACGCCTCACATTTCTGTGTTTACATGTATAACAAAGAGCTCGTTGAATATGCATTAATTATATACCTTAATTGCCAATATTTTCCATTCATCTACATATATCAAAAAACCTCAGCGTTTGTTTTCCTTGCGGCCAGCCTTAACCCTTTACTTTCGACAAGAAATTGTCAGATCAGTTGTCGATATTAACGATTATTGCTGGAGCAAATGTCAGATCACTGCCTGCCACGTGACCTACCCTGCAACAGAGTTAAGAAGCGGAGTGTCCCCGTCATCATCAGTGATATCTATCTCAGCCCCTGACTCAAGAAGTGCCTGGACTACTTCAAGATGACCCTGGAGAGCTGCTCCGTGTAGGGCAGTCCCCCCATCAATTTTTGCATTAGCCTGTAATATTATAATCATGATAATACAGAGTTATTTACCTACAGTAGCCCTATTAATAGCAATATGGCTCTTCCCGAGGGACCTCCAATTAGTATTACACAGGCATTACCAGTTTAATTCACTTGGCTTGAGAGGGACAATTTTGGGGACAAAAACATGTCCAAGTATATTGAGCAAGGATCAAACTGGGACCTTTCATAAATGTATGATAGTCATGAGCCTTCACCAATATACCACGATACTTGCCTTTAAAGGATTTGATGTGCAAAAATATACATTTCATATCAATGAAGCCGCTAAGGAATATGTATTAAAGTTGCGTTAATAAAACTCCTACTGGGAACTGTTGTATATCCACTTGGAACTACATTAACATGAGATATGATATGTAAATACCACGCCGAGCTGTGCGGAAGGATACATAAATAAACGGTCTTACATATGGCTACTAATCAGTAACTACGTCCTCTGCCAGACTTTATCATTTCACCGAGCCATATAACATATTACAACATGGTGGCAGCGGTGGGATGATAGAGTCTGGCAGAGGATGTAGTTACTGATTAGTAGACATATTGTAAGACCATTTATTTATGTATCCATTCTATTTTGTTGCCTCTTTTGTCTCTCTCCCTGCTAATACCAGTACTCAAATATTGAGAGGGAGACACTGGCACTTGTCTTCGGGATTACCCGATTTCACACTTACCTCTTTGGGAGAGAGTTCAAGATACTGACTGACCACAAACCACTTGTGACGATATGCAGCAAGCCACTCACAAGTGCCCCGCCCAGGCTACAAAGGCTCTTAGTGAAGATTCAAGGATACAACTTCACAATTGATCACAGACCAGGAACAGAGATGATTATTCCTGACACGCTCAGTAGACTGCCAAATCCGACGAAGGCAGAAGACATTCCGCTGGATGTCCACGTAGAAAGCATACTACTGGACGAGGTTGAGGACCCATTGGGTATCGATCTGCTCCATTTCGGGAGCCTCAAGCAAAAAGCACTACAGAAGGAGACTACTAGGGATCCTATTCTACAGCAAGTGAAAGAATTCACTCATGCTGGTTGGCTTGTAACCATTCAGGAACTTCCAAACGATTTGCGCCCATTCTGGCCATTTCGTGATGAACTAGGCATGTCTGGAGGTGTCCTCTTCAAAGGCAGGCAGGTGATCATTCCCCAATCTATGAGACAAGATATCCTCCAGCAACTGCACAAAGGCCATCCGGGCATCGAGAAGATGAGACTCCTAGCGCGCCAGTCGGTTTACTGGCCAAACATAAATCGCCAGATTGACGAAAGTGTCAGACTGTGCAACCAATTCCAGGAAAGGATGCCTGAGCAGAGAAGGGAACCACTCCTTCCTCATGAAATCCCTATCACACCTTAGACCAAAGTAGGCATGGACCTGTTTGAGTTGAATATGTTTCAGTATCTTCTGATAGTTGATTATCCCTCGAAATTCCCAGTCGTACATCGGTTGACTTCCACAACGAGTGCAAGTGTGGCGAATGCTGTAACTGGCATATTTGGCCTTCTGGGATCTCCTACAGAGATTATGTCAGACAATGGCCCACAATTCATCGGTGCCGCTTTTCAGAAAATGTGCAAGGACTGGGGAATTACGCATCAGACCTCCTCACCAAGGTACCCCCAGTCAAACGGACAAATAGAGCGTACTGTCCGAACAGTGAAAGAGATCATACGGAAAACACAGGCAACTGGAGAAAGTACAGCAGCAGCTCTACTTAACCTACGATGTACTCCAGTGGATGCCCATCTTCCATCCCCAGCCGAAATGATGTTCGGCCGCCAAGTCCGAACACTACTTCTTGCTAACCTTGATTCGAATACAACATATCAAGGACAAAAGAACCAGGAGCGTTTGGGGCATCGCAGGGGACGCATGAAGACAGACTACGATGCGGTTGGAAGCAAGCAAGAGCTCCAGGCACTTTGATTAGGACAGAAAGTCCGCTTCCTGGACAAAGAATCCCACACTTGGATTCCAGCTGAGGTGACAAACTTATGTAATGATCTACAGGCCAGGTCGTACATAGTCACAACCCAAAATGGCACGCGACTATAACACACCTACCCCAATGAACAAAAGAATTGCAGACGGACTTGACAATGACCAGTCACTAGACCACCAGACAGGATTCGAGACAGACCCTTACAGAACACGTTCTGGACGCATTAGTAATAAACCTGTCCGTTATCGTTAAACACTACCAAAAACAATTTGAAAGAAACATTAAAACACAAGAAGTGACAGACTATATTGAACAAAGGTTCCAGATTATAGTTAGAATCTCACATAAAGACATTTCATGTATATTGGATAATAACCGATTTTTTTTTCTTTCTTCAAAACTAATTCATAGCAACAACAAAAAAAAAGGAAAAAAAGAAGAAGAAGAGAGAAATAGCATACAATAAATAGAATGGCATGCAATGATGCTAATGTATAGAAATGTGCCCAAGGGTATCTTTATGTTGGATAATCAAGCAACATAACTTTCTTGAATACAGTGTTTTGTGTTGAGTTTTTATAAATGTTTTAAGAATATGAGAACAAAGTTGAATATATGTTCTAAAGTTTCCATAGAGTTGTTCAGTAGCTCTGCCCAGCAAAGTTTTTTGTGTGAGCAAATTTGAAACAATGTTTTGCTTACAAACTAGTATTACAGTATTTTGGTTGTAAATATATGTAAGTACAATTTACTTCTAAATGGCCAAGTTTGGATTAGCGAATAAGAAGTTGGAAATGTCAATATAGAAAAAAAAACTGTATAGGCATGTGTTTGCTGATGTATCTGTAAAGACTACTCTATGGAACTAAAGTAAGGTTGCGAATTTGGGTTCTTGTGAATCATAAACACACTCCTTAATTGTTACTTGGCAATTAGTCGGGCATATGTTAAAGTATTTTTAAGGTATTGATATTTGCAAAATGTTTGCTTGCAGGTGTTTGGAGTTTCAAGAAGTTTTATGATTAACTGTTATAACTTTTCTTGGTTATTCATTAAAAAAAAAAATCTATTGTGAGGGAGATGCTGTATATCCACTTGGAACTACATTAACATGAGATATGATATGTAAATACCACGCCGAGCTGTGAGGAAGGATACATAAATAAATGGTCTTACAATATGGCTACTAATCAGTAACTACATCCTCTGCCAGACTCTATCATTTCACCGAGCCATATAACATATTACAACAGGAACTACAATGTACATGTAGAAGTTCAACTCCGTATTAAAAGACATTTTGGAAAAGAAGAAACTGTCAAGTGCATTAAACTATTTTGCAATTCGTGAGTGGGCAAGACTAACAAAGTTTAATGCCTTGAAAATATAAAATTAGATAAAAACAGACAATTTTTACCTTTTGTGACACTTTCTTGCTACACAACTTCCAACAGTATACTCATAAAAGCTCAATGTCTCGAGAGTGTATGGATTTTTAATTTAGGAAGTAAAATGGGATTACCTTTTCTGGTGACGTGGATAGAATCTCCACGACACGTACAACATTGCCTCTACTAGCGGCATTGATCAGTTGAGATTCTTCACCTCCTTCGCCTGAATCACTATCGGATGAGCTGCTAGCTTCTGTCTCGAGCAGTGGTGGTAAGGGTTTGACGACTTCAGTGTGTCCACTTCCATCTGGACGGGCATCTGGATCAGTAATAGAAGATACAAATAATATTAATATTAACATTTTACCCTTAATAAGCATAATGTAGCAGCCATTCACTAATTTTGGTTAATTGTTTTTGTAATACTTCTAATTCAGAGTGTCTAACATTGATCATGGTTTTTGTGTGATATGAAAAAGGATAAAATGAGCTGTCCAATGATCTACAAATAGTCGAACAAATTTGAATAATTGAGTAATTCATCCTCAAACTTGGGTTTCCTTTTCTCAGGAACCCTTTTTATAACAAATCATTGTTTATTATAAAACATGGACATGGTAAGGAATGAGATGATGAAACATAATAAAATGAAATAAAGGAGATGAACATGGATTATGACATATAAAAGACCGGTTTTTAGGGGGAAATGTGATGATGATTATGATGATGATGATGATGATGGAGATGATCATGATCATGATGTTGGTGTTAAATATGGTGATGATCATGTTGTTGATGATGGCGATGAAGGTATATGGTGGTGATGATGATAATGTAGATCATATGAAACCAGGATGATGATGATGATGATGATGATGAAGCTGATGAGGAAGATAATGATGGTACTGCTGATACTTATGATTTTAATGATTATGACAGCTACTGATACAGGACTAGAGGCAAAGAGTGATGAAGATCATGATGATAATAATGCTGTTGATGATGGAGATGATCATGATCATGATGCTGGTGTTAAATAGGTTGATGATGATGCTGTTGATAATGATTAAGCCCCAGTCCCATATAAAGCCGGACCAGCACGGACGAGCACGGACCACTCCGGACCATCCCGGACCATGGTCTGGGGTGATCCGGGATGGTCCGGGATGTTTTGTTCAAAAAAGTGTGATGCTTTTAAGCTACAGTCCCATATACGTCCCGGACCGTCCCGGACCATCCCGGACCCCATCCGGGGTGATCCGGGATTCGGTCCGTGTTGACACCGTGTTGGCACCGGGGTGGTCCTGGATGGTCCTGGATGGTCCTGGATGGTCCTGGATGGTCCTGGGCGGTCAATAACTCACTCCCGGACTGCCACGGATCAACACGGACCGCCCCGGCGCCACTACGGATGACCCCGGACCCAGCACGGTGGCTACACGGATCACCCCAGATCAAACTATTGTCCCGGACCGTCCCGGACCACCCCGGCAGTTTTTGACCGTCAAAAACATCCGGGGTCGACTCCCGGACCGCCCAGGACCATCCAGGACCATCCAGGACCATCCAGGACCATCCAGGACCACCCCGGTGCCAACACGGTGTCAACACGGACCGAATCCCGGATCACCCCGGATGGGGTTCGGGATGGTCCGGGACGGTCCGGGACGTTTATGGGACTGTAGCTTTAAGCCCCAGTCCCATATAAAGCCGGACCAGCACGGACGAGCACGGACCACTCCGGACCATCCCGGACCATGGTCTGGGGTGATCCGGGATGGTCCGGGATGTTTTGTTAAAAAAAGTGTGATGCTTTAAAAGCTACAGTCCCATATACGTCCCGGACCGTCCCGGACCATCCCGGACCCCATCCGGGGTGATCCGGGATTCGGTCCGTGTTGACACCGTGTTGGCACCGGGGTGGTCCTGGATGGTCCTGGATGGTCCTGGATGGTCCTGGATGGTCCTGGGCGGTCAATAACTCACTCCCGGACTGCCACGGATCAACACGGACCGCCCCGGCGCCACTACGGATGACCCCGGACCCAGCACGGTGGCTACACGGATCACCCCGGATCAAACTATTGTCCCGGACCGTCCCGGACCACCCCGGCAGTTTTTGACCGTCAAAAACATCCGGGGTCGACTCCCGGACCGCCCAGGACCATCCAGGACCATCCAGGACCACCCCGGTGCCAACACGGTGTCAACACGGACCGAATCCCGGATCACCCCGGATGGGGTCCGGGATGGTCCGGGACGGTCCGGGACGTATATGGGACTGTAGCTTAAAGCTTATACTAATGATTCTAATGATAATGACAGCTACTGATACCAATGCTTGTAGAGGTAGAGAAGAAAATATGTGTGTAATCAAAAATTGAAAAAGTGAATGGAAAAAAAGGTATAGAGCAGCCAATATTGTGGAACAAAAGGACAAACTGCTTGATACAATACCTAAAACAGGAAGATGTGTAGCATAGTAACCTATCCCTGTTCCTGCTCTGGTGTATTTCAGATCCATTTTCCCATCAAATCCAACTCTATGAGTAGTGACCAGTTTAGACTGAGTCCAGCAAACAGTGACACCTGATCGTTGCCTTTCAGAGAAGGGACATATCTCAACAACAGTCCCACCGGCACCTGAATCATCGAGATAATATTCAATCACTCCATTTTTAGACAAAATATCTACAAAAGCCAATCAAAATTAAGTATTTAGTAATCAATTTCTCAATATTTACCAGAAATAACAAAATACTAGCTATATAAAGTGCAGTATTATTATTATTATTATACTACATGTACAGGCCAATTTTCTTACTGAATGTACGCCTTACCTTCTTATATTTATCAGGGGCATGTCTGTAGGGATATGTATACTTCATATTTTCATTTTGTTTAAATACTTACAGTGACTACCAAATATTTAGCTGAATGATATAGATATGATAATTTTACATTTAAATAGCAAATTGCATGAATACCTCAGTCATTTCCATGTTATTCGAGGTAGTATTCTTGCCTTTAATAATTTGCACTGGCAATAGCTAAAGCATTCGCCTTACTGCTTTCTGTACTAGGTAAGAGTAGAAATCTGCAAGTTCATTAACTCTTTATATACCACACAAATACACCCCCCCCCCCCCCTCTTTGCTACGTACGTTATATTCATCGTGGGATAAATATGCCAAAGGCTTTCAAATTAAAAACTGTTTTGCAAGGTTGCAAGATTTATTATGGAGCTAATTAGGTGATACGTACGAAGTCTAAGTATCACCTATTGATTTCGTCAAGATTTTCTTTATTTAAACAAAA
This sequence comes from Strongylocentrotus droebachiensis, assembly GCA_035222895.1. Classification (NCBI taxonomy): domain Eukaryota; kingdom Metazoa; phylum Echinodermata; class Echinoidea; order Camarodonta; family Strongylocentrotidae; genus Strongylocentrotus; species Strongylocentrotus droebachiensis. The sequence continues at coordinate 148,927 of JAVYIG010001830.1, forward strand.
AAATTATTTATTATTCTGCCATAATTTTGTTCGCAGGATATCTAAAGACTGAATAAAGCCATTATCATGAAACTTTCCATGATGATAGATTTTAGTCTAACTTAGAACTGTGTGACTTTTCAGAGAGTCAAAGTCATCGTGACGTCACCCAGGCGCCATTTTGTGAAAATCAACTTATGATCATATCTTCATAACGGAAAGCAATTTTTCATTCATATTTATTATGATTAAGATCAATATCCGTCCGGTCAATTTTAGGTCAATAAACGTGCGCAAACACGCGCGTACGCTTTTGTCCGCGCGTTTACGCGCGCGAAAAAAATTAAAATGCTCTAAATCATCCCAATTTTTTTTTACATACGTTTCAGGCCATATGGAGCATTTGATAAAAAAATCACCCACACGCGCATGCGCGCGCGTTTTCGCGCGTACTGGCATTTTGCAACATAGAATCGCCGAATTTTTTCTGTCATCATATTTGGTACATTTTTCCAAGCATTTTGATAACTTGTTCACCTTTTAATAACGTATGAGCGTCCGTCAAAGTTGACAGCACGCGCGGATCTGCGTTATCTTTATCCACAATACATGGCCAAAAACATGCCTATACATTCATTGTAACTCTTCAGAATGGATGAGAACTCCCAATATATTTTTATATTTGGATATATTATGAGTTGGAAATATGATTTCATGTCTCATTTTACCCTCAATTAACTTATGACGTCATCATAATGGCCTCCAAACTAAAAAAAATAATTTGCATATTATGACGTCAGCATATTTTTGGAAAATTGATTGTATCTCTGTAGATATTGATCGTTTTTCTTTCAAATTTTGATATGTCCTAGCTGAGATAATTTTCTACAATTGTAGTGACCACTATTTCTAATTTTGACAAAGGCATCATGGCGTATTTTTGCGATTAAAGGAGGCATGTCAATTTTTCACATTTTGCGTGTATTCTCTATGGGACATGACTTTTTCTCAAAACCGGATTCTACATTCCTGTCTTTCGCGAGCAAAATATCCGTTTTTTTAGCTTCGTTTTCGCTGAGCTTCGATTATGTTGTAGCTGAGACAATAAGCTATCACAAGTTTGCCTTTTATTTTTCGATCAGGTGCTGGGATTATGCTCATATTTCACTTGCAAAGTAGGATTTGAGAATTCCATTTCTCGTTTACGTGTACTCGCTATGGGAAATGTTTTGGTATATTGGTAACGCACTTGACTTCCAACGTCGAGATCCCTAGTTCGAGTCCGGGTGTCTCCAACAATTTTTTTCCTCACTCTTTTTTTCGTTTTGACCTTTCACTCAGTGGCGTACGCAGAATTTTTTCAAGGGGGGGCTTTTAAAATCGAGCCCAAAATTTCGCAACGACTCAGGAAAATTTGAAAATCGCGCCGGCCGAAAAGTCGCTCAGTGTGGGGGGGGGGGGGTGGGGGGGGGGGGTGTGGGGGGGGGGTGGGGGGGGGGTGGGGGGGGGGTAAGAGGACACTTTTTTTTTTGGGGGGGGGAGTCTAAAAAAAAATCGCAACGACTCAGCCAGCGGAAAAGTCGCTCAGTGGGGGGGGGGGGGGGGGGGAGGGGTAAGAGAACTTTTTTTTTTAAGGAGTCTCGAAATTTGACATTTTGTTCCGTTGAGGGGGGGGGGGTAAGGTCACCTTTTTCAGGTAAGCCTTTTTTTTTTTTTTTTTTTAATTAAAAAAAAAAAAGTCAAAAGGGGGGGGGGGGTTTTCACAAAAAATATACACAAAACATACACATAAAAAAAACTCGAGGGGGGGGTTTAACCCCAACCCCCCCCCCCCCCCTGCGTACGCGCCTGCTTTCACTGTACCATCTCCTTTGATTATTAAAAGACGTAGATTCGCAAATAATGTATAAAACAACCCTATTTACTTTATTATCATTACCCTATTTTCACTTAATCCATTACTTTTTGCGTGTAATCCCTACGGGAGATGTTGTAGCTGAGACTATATGCTACTTAAATCACCCCTCATTTTTTCAATAAGATGTCAGTATCACGCTCATGATCATGATCATCATCATTATCATCATGATCATCATTTCCATAATGATGATAATCATTTATCATTTCTTTGAATAAGATAAAATCGTCAAATTGTGTTCCTCATGATGTAAATTAGAGTCAAAGGTGTAAATGGTTACTGCACAGGGTCAATGGTCATATATTGTTTCAATCTATCTTCCCTAGATCCATAATGATCAAGGGGACACAATTTAAACTTGACATATGGATAGATCATAATGGGAGAAGCATTTTATAAAATAACATGATATCGTGTAATGCATTATTCGGTATGTAGACCATTATAATACGTATCACCTAAATCGTCTAAGTGACGAATTAAAGTCTAGTTAAGATTGGAAATGATTAATTTTGCAAAGCCATTAGATTACACAAAGCAATCCTTTCTTCAATTGGTGTTTACTGTTTTATGAAAAATGGCACGTGTAGCAAACAAGCAACCATGCAGAGAGGCGACATAAACGACCAAAGTGTTTATATCTTGCCAAAGGGCCATGGTTGGGACACCCATACGAAAATATAAATATTCAACCCTAAATTCTGTTACTGCTAAGCTCAAGCTTATGATGATTTATAATTATACTTTTTAAACAAGTTACTAAAATCACAAATTTACAGGCGTTACATTGGCAAATAGGCAATTCGTAAATGAAAGGAAAATAAAAGGAAAAGTGAGAAAAAAGACTTTCATACTATCTTCATCATCTCCTTGCCAATCCTTCCCTCTACAGACCTCTGCCTCTGGACACAGCCCTCTAGAAACTGTCTTCACTTCTCCAAATCGAGGTGTCACTTGTGTCCTGGAGAAACATAAAAATCTCTCTTTATACATTTTTAAGAGAAAGATATAAAGCTTTTAGAACAATCAGATTGTGTGGAGTAAACTTAATCAAATACATCAAAAGAGGTAAATACATTTTGAGACAGTTCCAACTCAAATTTCATGAGCCAAAAGTTTGCCTGCAGGGGGTTCAAACAAGGCTAGTAAGTGATTTTCTCTATGACTAAAAAGGTCCTTTATAGTAAGGCTTAGAAAAAGACACATAATACCTAATTGACATCACAATCTTCACATGAATTATGACAATATGACCCAAATAGCCTGGATCTCATCTCATGCACCCTTGGGTTGGACGGGGCTTATCTATTTATCTTTCATTTTGGAGGGGCAACGCCCCCATTGCCCCGCTTCTTGAGTACATCCTGAATAACGTTAAGTTTTCCAGTTTGCTATCTCACTTTCATACAAAAGATATATTGATATTTACAAAATAAATTGCATTTTAATGTAAAATACACAAAAGCAAAAACTCATAGTAAAAAAAATACTTTATTTTACATACCCTGTTTCTTTCTGGCTGGTGAAGCGAGTGAATGTATGAGTCAAGTCATGTCTATCATTCATGTAGCATGGAGTACAAAGTACATAATTAGGGCAGCTTTCATCACTGCATTTCCAGGGTATGCCAGCTATAGGATCCATCAAACAGCTATCACAAACTGCACCATCTCGAATCACACCTGGAAAAAGAATTGAGGAAGGTGGAAAATTAAGAAATTGTTTAGCAGTATTGGTGTAGCTGTCAATATGAATTGGAAAGTAATCCCTTATAAGATACTTGAACTTAGAAAGCTTTTGTCACGTTAAAATACATAAACAATATTTAGTTATTGACGATTTCAAGAAATTTGTTGATTCAAGTAATAGTTTTAATTTTTGATTTTAACATAAACTAAAAGATTTTTTTTACAAGAATCAGTAAGGGAATAATTACCTGCGGGGGCACTGTCGAAGAGAGCAAGATCATATGACCCGCTGGAACCGACCTGATAGTTGTTAACATTACCATTATCCCATCTGATCTTGGCCCAGCCTGAAGGAATAGGATCCTGAGGGTCTTGATCTTTTAGCTTGACCACTGTCCCAAGATGACCCTCACCGCCATCTTCATCTCCTGATGTCCAGGTGGCGCTTCGGACAACTCGCTGTCCAACCTCCACGGTTGCCATCTTGATTCAGATGATCTGATCTGATTCGATTAATTTTTTGTCTGTTTTTAAAGAAGAATATAACAACATTCTAATAGTAAATAATCCTTTTCTAATGTACCTATATCTGCATTCAAATTCACCTACCCATTCTCCCCTCTTATTTGTCTTCTCCCTCTCGATCTCTTTTTCTCTCTTTCTCTATTTTCTTTTTTTCTTTCTTGCCAGTCTCCCTGGATCCCCCTAAAAAAACCTCTCTCTCTTTCTCTCTCCCTCTCTCTCTCTCTCTCTCTCTCTCACTCTATCTACCTCTCTTTATCTCCTGTACAACCCCACCCCTTTCTATATCGTTATCTCTATCTCTCTATCTAGAGTTAACAACTAAATTATTCATGCTCTTACCGAGTTTTGTAAGTTTTTGAGTATGTGAAAACTTGATTTGTCAAGTTTTATGTTTCTTGAGAATGTGACACATAAAAGCTGATATCAAAAAGTAAGTAACATAGACCCTAGCCCCACCAACCCACCTTTCATTCTTTAATTAAGAAAAAAAAAAAAACATCACATTAATATTTACAAAGGGTATGAATAATTCATATTACAAATATCTTTCTCTCCCACTCACATGGAACGTGACAGGTCAAAGGTGCAATATTAATGTAATGATACGCAGTTGCCTTTCAAATGCACAAACGTCTTTGCAAAATGGCTTTTTTGCTTAATTGCTGCAGACTTAGGTAAACAAACATGGTGCCGAAGTAGCTGTTTAGAAGAAGAAAATAAATACAATGGACTATCTGCAGCAATACGGATTCATAGTTTACAAGTTGGTTTCATTATATTCAGCAAAAAATATTACTCAGTATATATATCTTTCTTTGATTACTTCCTGGTCACAGACACATTTATGAATGACAATGCTTGCTGTCTCCTGAGTTTCAAATACAACTTATATGGGCAATGCTGTAATTTCCAGGGATGAATATAGGCTATATCTTAGTAGGGATAATGCTGCCAACACTACCCCCCCCCCCCGAAAAAGAATTGTTAATGTTAATCAGTAATAATAATGTAACAGTAGGACTAATGTTAAACTAGATTTGGACAAATAATAAAGTAAACAAAATGTTTCCTGACGCATAAATAGTATCTCCTCAGTTCCCTTATTTCATAGTTATTTTCCTCTATACCAATGTATAATTTCAATAAACGTACAACATACACGTTTACATGCCTGGTTGCAGGTGTACTGTATAGATATATAGATAGATAGATAATGGTTTTATTGAGAATAAAAGAGCAACAATGCATCGCGGCCTACGAGGCCGAATTGGGCAATGTTTTACAAATGTAAATTACAGTATATAAAAACATTCCTATAAAATAACCTCAAATTAATGAACTAAACTTGAATGAGTAGATTGTTAAAAAAATAAAAATAACTTTAAAATGCTTATTTCTTATTATTTGATCTCCCTAACTCATTTTATATATAAAGGAGATAAAGAGAAGTGAAGAAGAACACGATGGTGGTGTAGAGTAAAGAAAGCAAAGAAAAGAGGATGGTAAGATTAAGAAGAGGATGAAGAGGAAGGAGAAGAGAAAAAGTAGAAGAGAAGGAGAAAGAAGAAGAAGAAGATTCAAGTAGGGATAGTAAGATGATAGACAGAGGGTAGCGCGAATAGTTACACTATCATAATGTATCGATATCAATATTCAAGCATTACACATTATACAAACTACTAATGATATAGGCGAAGTTATGAAGAAAATAAATACTTATATGAAAAATTGTACGATTAAAAAAAAATACTCTAGGTAATAGCTACTCTAAGGAAAAGGTTATAACATTTCAACCAGACTATAACAAAGGAGAACCATTATAAGAAGCAAAAGCAAAAGGAGAAAGAGGGAGAAGAGGATTGAGAAGTAAGGATAAGGGTGAGATGAAGAAAGGAGGTGGGAAAGTAGAAGTGGTAGAGGAGGAGGAGACAACTGTAACATTGGCCATGGAAGATAATTTCAGTCATTTAAACAATTAAAAATAAATGGTTAAACACAGATTTTTAACTTCGGTACAGAAAATGTAGTGATTCTATTATACAGATACAAAGATTAGACCCCAGTATAAATATAAAATTGGTATATGAATATAAATGTATAAAAAACAAATTGCATAAAAATTTATTTCATACTTTGTGTGTATCGGTAATTGAAACCATAGTTTGCCTTGTATTGCACTTATGGGATTACATCACAACTATAATATTGGTAGTATTACACAAATAAAAGTAGATTTCTTGTTAACTAGAATTGTAGATGCGTACAAGTGATGGTATGGGGCTGTTCTTCACTCTGTTTGTTCGGCAACGTAGTTCTGGAAATTTCTTAGTATGTCTAAGGACTCTTTTCTGAGTAATCTGGGGTAAGATGTTCTTTAATTGGTTCCTGGAAATACTTTTTCCAATGAAAGAGGTGCACAGCGAATGTCTCCTTTGCTCAAGTGTTTCCATATCAAAGCAGGTAAGAACGTTCTGGTAAGTAGTATACCGAGCACCAACGATGATGCGGAGGGCTCGCTTTTGGATTTTTTCTAAGCTTTCGCATTGTTTCTTGGTGATGCCGCTGTTCCAAACCGGTGTCCCATATTCGAGAATAGGCCGAACATATCCATCATATATGGTTAACAAATCGCGAACTGGAAGGCAGTGCCTTTTTAAGATACGTAGCATGTGAAGTTTTCCATTTGCTCTTTTGATGATATCTGTAACATTTGATTCCCATTTCAGGTCACTTTGGATCAGAATGCCGAGAAGCTTTATAGTATTGACGGATTGTAGTTCTAGACCGTCAACGCGAATTGCGGGTAGGACAGTAGGATTTCGTGAGAAATTGACTTCCATTGCGAAACACTTTGTGGCGTTCAGTTTCATGTGGTTGGCCTCTGACCAGGAGGCGAGATCAGTGACGGCACTCTGCATGTTGGACGGTTCATCTCGAGTGCGACATTCGACGAGCGTCATGTCGTCGACGTATTTGTAGGCGTTGATTCCGGTCGGTGGCGCTGCGTCATTAATCATGGCTAGAAAGATAATGGGCCCTAAGCGAGTTCCCTGTGGTACTCCAGCCTGCAACATCGACCAATCAGATAGAACTGATCTGTAACGGGTGCATTGTTGACGGGATTGCAAGAAACTCATGATCCATGGCACAATGCAGGGGCGAACTCCTAAGCTGATAAGTTTTGTTATGGCGATAGTATGGTCGATTCGGTCAAATGCTTTTGAAAAGTCTGTCACAACTATCGTTGATGAGGATTTTGGTTTGTCTGAATTAACAAACACTTTGTGTAGAACGTTAATAATACAGTGTGACGTTGATATTGTTTTTCGGTTTCCAAACTGCATCTGATCCAAATTGGGTTCTATGTCGTTAATTAACCATTTTGCGACGAAACCTTCTGTTATTTTGGCAAAATGATCTGTGAGTGATACAGGACGAAGCTTCTCAACAGATGGGGGGTTCGATTTGGGGATAGGCACTACAATTGCTCTTTTCCATTCATCAGGAACTACATTTTGTTGAAAAGACGAGTTGATCACGTGAGTGAGGGGAGTAGCGAGTTCATACGAGAATTCACGTATGATACGAGAGGGAATGCGATCCGGGCCACTCGCGGTATTTCGCTTAACTTTGGCGAGGGCCTTCTGTACCTCCCAAGGGTAGACTGTTGGACTTGGTTTGGGCGATGGCAGAAAAGCAGGTAGACAGGAGGCGTTTAGTGGGTCTAAGTCTCGTGAAATTGAAATGAATTGCTCATTAATTGCGTTAGCAATCTCCTTGCTGTCCTCTGAATCTAGCCAAGGTACGGCAATGGGCGGCTGCTCCCGCTTCCCGCCTGTCATCACGCGAATCTCGCGGTACCAGGCAGCAGGGTTGCTCTTCTTCAGTCGCTGTACACGCGTAGGGTAATATTCCGATGATGCTTTTTCAATCATTCTTTTGATTTTATTACGTAGACGTTTCCAATCAGCATTACTATTATGTTGATCATATACACGCTGCCGTTTGTGAATCAGATATTTTATCTCACCAGTAATCCATGGTTTATCCGTTTGGTGTAGTTTCATTTTACGAGTTGGGAAGTGGACGTTGATGGCAGCATAGAGGGTTTTATAGAAGGCGTGACACTGCGCGTTGACGTCACGTGGTTCAGTAACTTCTCTCCAATCATGTGAGCTCGCCCATCTACCGAAAGAACAGATTGCACTGGTAGGCATCGGACAGTTTATGCGTGTTTTTGTCAAATTTGGCGTTGCTCTGTAATGTTTCGGCTCCCAGAGTAATGTCGCATGGTCAGATTGTCCAATCGGTGACAGAATTTTAACTTTGTCATAGAACTGGCTGATGTTAGAAATTATTTTGTTTAGTGTGCGTGTGCCCCTTGTTGGTTGGTGTACGATTTGTTTGTACCGCTGGTCATACAGAAGAGGGGTAACGTCGAGTTGATTAAAATCACCCATTACGATAAATCCCGCATTTGGGTGACTTGTAGTGAGAAGGTCCAAGGTTGATTGAATGTGGTCCATCAACCGTTCTGCGACTGCATTATCGGGCTGCGGATAATATATCACGGCGCAGAATAAGCACGAGGTAGATCGTGGAAGACGAGTCGGTCGAACCTGTATCCATGTAACTTCGAGGTCATCAGGAACGGAGACATTGCTGGGTTGGGAAGGGTAAATATCATGTTTCGCATACAGGGCTACGCCACCACCAATGCGATTGACTCTCGATTTAGTGACTAGCGCATATCCCGGTATGGAAACCAGTTCTGCCGGTAGGTCATGCTTATACCACGTCTCGGTAATTCCACAAATATCAGCATCATTTTCTAGGATTACTGTACATAGTTCGTCAAACTTATTGTTTGCTGAGCGGGGGTTGCATAGAAACACGGTGGGGGAGTTGTGGAATATTATGTTTCCTGGTTGGAACTGTTCGGATTTTTATAAGGTTTTTGGCGTTTGACTCCCGGGGTTGGGATAATGGGGGTCTTCTCTCAACCTGGTTGATGATCGTGGGGATGGTATTGCGATAATGTTTTTGTTTACGCTTACCAGCTCGACATCCACGGTGGGTACGGGGTTCGTGTCTTTGAATGCCGAGTTGCTTTATATTGTACCATACAGGAAGTGAAAGAGTTACCTTTACATTCGATGATAATTCGATGGCAGTAAGTTGTTCTGGACTATAGTAATGCTGCTTGGGGGTATGATATACATGGCGACTGTCAGAACTATATGTTTTTACTGTTTCAGGTCCCGGGTTTAATTTGACATCTCCACAGCATATCAGTGAGAGAGAAAAAGTGGCACATGAGTTCGGGTAATAACTTATCGGCGCTTTTAAGAAGCCTCTACGGAGGAAATTCTTGCCGAGTTTCGGTTCAATATTGTGTAGGAGGTCATTTTGTCCATCAGCATTGACCCATAGAGAAACATACACAACACATACGAATAGACTTGCACATACTCTGAACGTACCCATTGTCGAGGTTCGACGGTCATTGTACTATGTCCGAACTCTTTGACCTCAGTCTCCCCTTCTTTGTCCAGAAGAATGGTGCTATTCAGATTAATCATTCAGCATGAAAAGCTCGGAGTGAAAATGGCGTGATGTACAGTTGTCACTGAAGTCTGAAAAAACACAATTTGCCAGTAAATGTGTTTCACCTGAACAATATTCCTTTAAAGTTGTCTAGTAATAGAACAGACATATTCCAGTCGGTTTGACACACATTTCAAATCACTTGGTTCAAACAAAATCCGGAAAAACCGCGAAAATCGGGAGCAGTAAAGATTGACGGCTGCCGTTCAAGCGCACAAATATCTACTGCATAATGTGACTTCTGAACCATACATTAGCTAGCCATCCATTTTTCCAATGCCCAACTTGACTATGATACAAGTACATGCATGTAAACAGGAATACTCTTTGAGGAGACATGAAAGTGATACCGGTAGTAATTAAAGCATACAGAGGAAGGCAGATATTTGTGATCAGGGTTGTCTTTTCCTGCAATGCCCACATTCTCTGCATGCGTACATATTCCTCTTACTCTTACATATAGGTCTGAATAAAATGTCTACAAATATCATTCCAATGTATCACTAGGTTTATAGTTTGTGAGTTTTAATCATTGACCAACTCTACTGGGGTACTGCTAGTAGACATGACTGAAAGATGAGAGAATGTTTTCAGCACATAATTAACCATTCATTAATTTTCCTTATCAAACTTGTTTTAAAGGGTTCTAAGACACCTACCCCCTGGACATCCACCCCCGGATAAGTCCTCAGTCAATTACCCCCAGGACAACTACTCCTATAGGACAACTACCCCCTAGGGCAACAACCCTCTAGGACGACTACCCCCGGGACAACTAACCCCGGACAACTACCCCCAGACAACTACTCCCTAAGACAACTACCCCCGGACATCTTCCCCCTAGGACAACTACCCCCTGGACAACTACCCCAGACAAGTACCCCCTACGACAACCATCTTCTAGGACACCTACTCCCGGACAACTATACTAGGGGGTAGTTGTCCGGGGGTAGTTGTCCTATGCGGAGTTTGTCTGGGGGTAGTTATCCGGGGGATAGTTGTCCTAGGGGCTAGTTGTCCGGGGGTAGTTGTCCGGGGGTAGTTTTCCCGGGGGTTGTCGTCCTAGAGGGTGTTTGCCCTAGGAGGTAGGTTTCCTAGGGTGTAGTTGTCCTAGGAGGTATTTGACTGGGGTGTTTATCTGGGGGTGGATGTCCAGGGGGTAGGTGTCCGGATACGGTTTTAAAGATGTGGTTGTCTAAAACTATTTTTCTTAAACTTTCCAATATTAGGCCACATGTGAAAATGTTCCTTCAGTTGTTAAACTTGAAGATGGAAGCATCCCAAACAAGCAGATTCAGGGGTAAGGAGCACCATTTTCCCCCCTCCAAATTCGTGAGAAAATATGTAGCGCCGAATCAACAATTTACCTGTTTTGGGGGCTAGGAGAGGGAGCCCGGGTCCTCCTTCCCCCTCCTAGATATACCACTGTGCATGCCACTACCACACAAACTAACCACACCTTGTTTATTCACAAAGCTGATTTGCCAAAGCTGATGAGACCCATACAGTTTTTGTGAGCAAACAGGCAAAACTATTCAATCTTTATTGGGTCTGTTTCCATAATGATCGCAATAATACTTTTCAACTAATCATATTGCACGTTATAGAACGCAAAAGATCCCTTGAATGTGTAGACTATTTTGTCTGAACCTATTAACATGCATATATATTTACGAGTATTGTTTCTTGTTTTGGTATTTGTGTAACTTTCTTTTTTATCAGTATTTTCTTTTTAATGTCATGATACATCTATATGCAAGAAAGATTACCGACAGTCCTTTTCAGGACTCCTCAATCCTCTCCCCTCTCTCACATGGTGCAACCGTAAGCCTACTGTATATATGCGTATACATGTATTAAATTAAAACACATATGGGCACTATTTACGTTTTTGTGGACGTCAAGTAATCATTGGTTACTATAATATTTCAATGAAAAGCTTTCCCTATGTACAATATATTTCCTTGTACATGTGCAACTTCATGAAGAGTTACAAATAAAGACACCTCTCTGATTTAGATTATGGAAAATAACGCTTTTGGATGAAATTAAAATCAAAATTAAATTGTTTAAAAGAATAATCACAAAAATCCTGTTTCTTACTTAAAATTGCAATTTTAAGTAAGAAACAGGATTTTAAGAATTGGTATCAAAATGTAGATAATTAATTATTTTTTCACATGAAAGCAAACTCATGGTGGTTTGAAATGTCCTTATTATACTATTTACCAAATACTTTTTTCGTCAAAATTATGTGTATTATGATAATTTTTTTTTAAATAAACAAAGTGTGGTTAGTTTGTGCGGTAGCGGCAGGCAAGCCCCTCGTGTCAATGTGGTCCTTCGCTTAATATACGAGTTTATCGAGATAAACATTAAAGGTAAAGACCGGTAATAGTAAAATTGCGGTTCAAGGGTTTTGGGTGCAAAATATCCATTCAATATTGTTAAAATATTGTCTTCAGAGGTTAAGATGGCAATACTAAAAAAAAAAAAAAAAACCTTAATTCGTACAAAAGGAGAAATATATTCAAAAAATGTTCAATGTTGAAGTGCATTCGCGATATCTATCCAGGCCGGATCGATATGATAATTTACCAAATATCAATTAGTAGGCGATTTCCCGGCAAAATTTGTACCATCACGTATTAGTCAAAACATATTCTTTCACATGATTGGTAATAAGAGCTTCCATTTCATTTTTTTGAGTAGGGGGGGGGGGGGTGTTTCCAAAACTGCTCTATACCTTTAAGATACATGGCATGCATGAAGAAGAACAACAAAAAACTCAACTTACTTGACCTACAGATCAGCAGGAAAGTTATACCCCGACAAAGAGTTGGCGACAATGTTTACTACTGTGATGACGTAGTATGAATATATTCCAATCGCTCTTGTTCTCGTCCACTGATAAAGCACGGGAGCTTCTGACCCTCTGTGGAGCTACAGTACGAAATGCTACCGCAAGCTGGCCGGTTGTGGCAATTCCCGTCGCATAATGTATTTACCAGCGTTATAAACTATAAGCTCGCAAATTTTGTTTGTACAGCAATATTGTATTCAGGCATGTGAGACGGAATTTTTATGTGGTTAATTTGAATATCAAAAGGGGAAGATGCATGGGAAGTGTGGGACATGTGGGAATTTCCATCGGGAAATCCCCTATTCGCAAGTACTGTTGCATTACCTCATCATCTATACTTATAAAACGCGCATGCGTTATTACTGCGGATACTAACTGCTGTTTCTGCTGGTCTGACTTAAAGGGATAGTTGAGTTTTGTTGCAGAGGGCGCTACACGTAATCTTTGTTGTGAGATAATGAAAAACTGAGTGTCAAATTGGAAAGAATATACAATTTGAATGACAAAATCACCTTTGTTTGTTCAAAATCGGTTCACAGACGACTGAAATATCCATAAATATAACCATTTCTAATATTAGTAGGCTAGTGCCCAACAAAAATTCGGTAATTTTGAACCAGCCGTTGAAAAACGAGATAGCGCTTTTAAAGTTTTAATTCTAGCCTTGGCTTTTTGTTGACTTTTCCGTGTTGGTTAAAACACCCACAAACTTCGAGGTGCGTTCAACTTGGACTCTTTTAATTTCATTCGAGCCGCATTCGAGGAGCAATCAAAAGATTCCGACGGCATTCGAAGTGCATTCTAATAATTCAAGCTGCATTCGAGCAGCAATCTAAAGACTAGCTCCGACGGCATTCGAAATGTATTCCTATCATTCGAGCCGCATTCGAGCAGCAATCTAAAGATTCCGACGGCATTCGAAGTGAATTCCAATCATTCGAGCCGCATTCGAGCAGCAATCTAAAGATTTCGAAAGCATTCGAAGTCCATTCCAAACATTTGAGCTGCATTCGAGCAGCAATCTAAAGATTCTATCGGCATTCAAAGTGCATTCCAGTTGGTCTCTTTTAATATCATTCGAGCTGCATTCGAGCAGCAATATAAAGACTCCGACGGCATTCGAAATGTATTCCTATCATTCGAGCGGCATTCGAGCAGCAATCTAAAGATTCCCACGGCATTCGAAGTGAATTCCAATCATTCGAGCCGCATTCGAGCAGCAATCTAAAGATTCCGACGGCATTCAAAGTGCGTTCCAATCATTCGAGCTGCATTCGAGCAGCAATCTAAAGACTCCGACGGCATTCGAAATGTATTCCTATCATTCGAGCGGCATTCGAGCAGCAATCTAAAGATTCCCACGGCATTCAAAGTGCGTTCCAACCATTCGAGCTGCATTCGAGCAGCAATCTAAAGACTCCGAAGGCATTCGAAATGTATTCCTATCATTCGAGCGGCATTCGAGCAGCAATCTAAAGATTCCCACGGCATTCGAAGTGAACTCCAATCATTCGAGCCGCATTCGAGCAGCAATCTAAAGATTCCGACGGCATTCAAAGTCCATTCCAACCATTCGAGCGGCATTCGAGCAACAATCTAAAGATTCCGACGGCATTCAAAGTCCATTCCAACTGTAGCGTATAACTTGCCAATCGGACTGACTGCACTTCAATAAATAGCGACAATTTCAAGCATGATGCGATACCGTTCACAAAAGGCGGTTCAACCTGAAATTTAATCAGAATTAAACAATCATAAATAATATGTCAATTTTAAACTGTTTACAAACAATCTTGCATCAAATTAGTTGTACGATTAATGCATGTTTACTGAAATTACATATTATACTGTTCCAAAATGAAATATCAATGCCCACTAAATATATGTTCTATTTCCTTATAGCATCATAATAAATGAATATTAAACCTTTATGATACCCTAATATAGCTGCTTGAGTTTCCTTTGTTCACTACAGTATTTGTGTGTATGATAAACAACCCTTTTGCTCTACACAAATTACCCTAAATTCCTCTTTATATTCATGTCTACAGTTACCAGAATTTATCTTCAACTTTATACAACTGCCTCTAATATATAAATGACATTAAAATAACATAACACAGTCTGTACAACAGACTATCCCCATAGCACTACACACATGAACCGTATTATGTAACTGCACATGTAATGCATACAAAGTTACTGCATGTGCGTACGAATAACTTTCATAACAAATTGTATACATCAAATTATCTGAAAACTATGAATTGTATAAAACCAACACCCAACTCAAACTGACGGCTAGTTATCAATTATCAACATCATATGTTCAAATTATACTCACAACATTGGGCTTGTCTGGAAATACTAAATATTGATCGCAATCAGAAAGATGACTTTTCCCAAAATTGAGAATCATTTGCAGCTAAATTACTAGCCCCCACTCGGCAGACTAAAAATTCAACCAAAAAACCTTCGCTTCTGACGTCATACTTTGATCGTCAACTGAAACAAAAAATGTCCTTACAAAACAGAGATTAGTATCTTACACCAACCATTCGAGCAACATTCGAGCACAATCTAAAGATTCCGACGGCATTCTAAGTGCGTTCCAATCATTCGAGCCGCATTCGAGCAGCAATCTAAAGATTCCGACGGCATTCAAAGTCCATTCCAACCATTCGAGCGGCATTCGAGCAGCAATCTAAAATTCCGACGGCATTCAAAGTCCATTCCAACCATTCGAGCGGCATTCGAGCAACAATCTAAAGATTCCGACGCATTTGAAGTGAATTCCAATTATTCGAGCGGCATTCGAGCAGCAATCTAAGATTCCGACGGCAATCGAAGTGCATTCGAATCATTCGAGCAGCAATCTAAAGATTCTGACGGCATTCGAAGTGCAATATAATCATGCGAGCTGCATTCGAGCAGCAATCTCAAGATTCCTACGGCATTCGAAGTGCAGTCTAATCATTCGAGCCGCATTCGAGCAGCAATATAAAGATTCCGACGGCATTCGAAGTCCATTCCAATCAATCGAGCTGCATTCGAGCAGCAATCTAAAGATTCCGACGGAATTTGAAGTAAATTCCAATCATTCGAGCCGCATTCCGGCGAGCAGCAATCTAAAGATTTCGACGGCATTCGAAGTCCATCCCAAACATTCGAGCTGCATTCGAGCAACAATCTAAAGATTCTATCGGCATTCGAAATGCATTCCAATCATTCGAGCCGTATTCGAGCAGCAATCTAAAAGATTCCGACGGCATTCAAAGTGCATTCCAATCATTCGAGCGGCATTCGAGCAGCAATCTAAAGATTCCGAAGGGCATTCGGAGTGCATTCCAATCATTCGAGCAGCATTCGAGCAGCAATCTAAACATTCCGACGGCATTCCGAAGATCAAACAGTCTGTGATCAAAGGCCCATGAGACTGACGACAATTTTGGGAAGGTATTTCTCTCTGGACGGCCATGCATTATGGCTCAAGGCATCGGCACACAGAGGATTTGTTTATGTTGGGAACCGGGGTAAAATGCAATAAATTATTGAAAATTTATTGCATTTTCTGTTTTTTAATTTTTTATGGAAACTGCCCCCTACCCTAGCCCCCGCTGCGTACCGTCATGGTTCAGTGACAAAGCAATGGCCTCGTAACTGTGAGGCCCCAGGATCAAAACCGTGTCGATGTGCTATATTAGTGCCCTTTTGTGGGGCATTAATCCTCATAACTGTCATTTATGACTTAAGGGCGTAGGTCCCCTAATTAATAAGCATAGTAGCATACACATGCTTTAGCAGTCACGCAAAATACACATTGGCAAATTATTATTCAATAAAATCTGAGAATGTATACTATTATCTAGATCTATTATTTTTACATTATTTTTTAAATAATTCTATAAATTGGGGTAAAACAAAAATATTCCAACTATATGAGCGACAGTGTATATACGGAGATGTCAGGAAGTGGATAGACCGTTTCATAAAACCATGATCAGCGACAAATTAATTATTTCGATTCTATCGACTAAAAATATAAAGTCTTTGTCACGATCCGTCAGATTTTATCCTGAATTACCAAATTAGATTATGAGGCTTAATTTCACTCAAACTAGTTGAAAAAGCAAAAATCCAAGTAATTTAAGAAATAATACAAACCTTTCAACCGATTAACACACATTCTCAGAAGTTGCACAATTTTGGCTTTTGATATGGACATTCCAATTTTCAACATGTAAAAATCTTGTAGCTATCAAGTATTTTATATTTGATTACTTCCGCGCCCCCCCCCCCCCCTTCCTCCCATTTTCGCTCTTTCTCTATCTCTCTCTCTCTCTCATGCTTTCTTTCTCTATCATTCTCTCTCCCCTCCTCGTAGGAACATTATTTTGGGAGTACCGCTACCCCTCAAGGCTTTCTCTTTTTTCCCCCTCTCTATTTTGGAGAGGGCAGAATGCGAAGATAATCTTCCTACCGATTGGGCTATTTTCCCCTTTTCCGCTCCCACCTGCCCTCTCCCAAATGCTCCATAGGGGAAGTGCGAGGTATTTTTATCTACAAAAGGGGAATCCATATCCATGTCTTTCTCTCAAGAGGAAGAGATGTAGCGGCGTTTTGTATTCCATAGCTCCCCCCCCCCCCCCCACCCCCGTTGCACCTGTGAATTTGATTTATTTTTTATTTTTCATGAAATTGAGTTTTTCTTTCTCGTTCAAAGTTGATGTAGTCCTTTCTACCTGAAAACAAAGACAACAGATATGTAATTAGGGCATGGTGCAGCTGGTCAAGGATACAGACCCATGAAATCATGATGCAATGGCGGATGGGGGGGGGGGGGGCTCAATCGTCCTGCGCATCCTTTAAAACCAATGTGGCATGCCCCCACTTCTTTTTTTCTTCTTTTTAATCATCAAGAAAGGCACCTTTTTAACCCCTCTTTCGATTCTCCTGTTGTTGTCAGATTTTCTAAATCACCCCCCCCCCCCCCTCTCTTTCAGAGAAACATTGAGCTGCCCCTTCGATACACGACTTATGTCTGAAGACGTGCGATAAAGGGACAAAGCATTGTCAGTTTAATTAAACTGTCATTACAAAAGAAACATGTTATTCTTGTTTGTAGTGAGGTGATGTCAGTGAGAGATAAAGTAGGCCTACCCTTTCTCTCCGGATTGGGCTCATAATGATGAGGAGAGAATTACCAGAGCCCACGCAGTGCTAAGGCCCTGACACGGCCCAAGGATTACACTGCTTTCATGACCAGACTGCTCATGGTCTATAACGCTGGTCTACATTTTTCAACTTGGACCAATGGAGACATTGAAAAATGTAGACCAGCTTTATAGACCATGAGCAGTCTGGTCATGAAAGCAGTGTCTAATACCCCCTTCACATACACGGATTTTTCTTATGAGTCCTTACGGATCGCCAACTCGTAGTCAATCGCAAGCGTCCGTAAATAACTCGCTGGTTTCCGTAAATAACTCGTCACAACTCGCAACAACTCGTAGACACTCTTAAGGATCCGTGAAAGGAGAGGCAAATTTTTTGACATGTCAAAAATCTTCTGACGATTGTCCACTGATTGATTTGTCCGTAAATAGCTCGTAACCATCCGTAAACCGCTCGCAACAACACGTCACCATCCGTAAACTGCTCGCAAGAATCCGTAAATGACTCGTAACAGATTTTTGTAACGATTCGTTATGATAAGTTTACGATCTGTTTACGGATTATTTACGGATTATTGCGAGCAGTTTAAGGATGGTTACGTGTGCTTACGTGGTGTTTACGATTTTATTCGGGTCATTTTACGATGGCTTTACGGATTGATACGGTTTATTACGAGCATTTTAAGTGTACTTACGAGTACTTTACGAATAGATACGTATACTTTACGTATGCTTTCGAACTGTTTACGATTTGGGGAAAGGTATAAAAGCTGCAAATTTGAACACTTCATTTTCAGTTATTATTTTTTGGCTAAAAATCGTAAGGACTCGTAAATACTCGTAACTTACTCGTAACTATTCGTAACAACACGTAAACAGGTCGTAACTAACACGTTTAATAGTTGCTCGTAGTTATCCGTGACAACTCGTAACAAATCGTGGACTGTTGCCGTAAATACATCGTAATAACTCGTAATGATCCGTAATAAACCGCAAACAGCTCGTAATAACTCTTAAACCGGTCGTAAAAGTGGCCAAATCGTAAGGATCCATGAAAGATCCGTGAAAGATCCGTGAAAGATCCGTGAATTTGTGCGATCCGTAAGGACTCGTAAGAAAAATCCGTGTATGTGAAGGGGGTATAAGGCCCAATCCCACGCATCCGGTACTAGATGTTCATGTTCATGATATATCGAAAAGTGAATGTCTAATACTAATACTGTTTTTGGATCGGTATATGTGTATGGACAATCTTTGTATATATGGCTGTGCCATTTTGGGAGGATTATTTTTCTTCAGTTTTCTTGTCGTGCACTCCCCCCCCCCCCCCCCCTTGTTTTGTGTGAACGGGCCTATTATTATGATATACCCAAAGTGTTCATGCGTATACAATGATGACGTGTTCTACCGTGTAATGTTTGATTTACTGTTTTGGAGTGCAGCGATTTGTTTAATTTGGCTAATCGATCTTTGATTGGTCACACTTATGACAGATTGTTCAAATAAACTGGCGCCAAAAATACTGAAGAGTGACAGAATCCCGGAGCTGAGCACACTATCTCTGACTGCTAAAGAGTAGGCCTAATATAGATTTGATGACTACTATACGTTTCTTTGGGGGAGGCGAATGTTTGATTTAAATAGTTTTCCAATTCAAAACGAATAGCAATACCAAGCATGACATTATTATGGACTATTTCACAACTACATGAAACAAATTTTCACTTCATAATCTTTCAAACAGGTGGAAGAGGATATAACAGTTGTTTCGCTCTATTATTTTCCTCATCTTCATACTGACCTCAAGTGTATAGAGTGCAAATACTGTCATTATAATACAAACAATATATATTTGTTTTATCAGCTGTCGCTCAGACTGGATTTCACATTTCGTCATTATTCTGGATAATCGATAAATGGGCCAGTTCAACCTACACCTACAAAAACTGTTCGTTATTATCTTAATTTAAAATGGCTTACTCATTTTTCTTTTAAATCAGTCGGTCAAATTATATTGCTATTTATATTGCCCCTTCAGAATTACAGAGACTTAGGGTAAATTATAAGTAAGATAAGTGTATATATAGACTCGATATCGTGGTTGATATCATGGCTGATTCGGAGTTTCAATTAAAAACAAACTTTAACAACAAAGACTACTTCGTTTTCCTGATATCAAATAAATGTTCTGTTCTGAATTATGATTTTCTAAACCTCTAATCCACCCTTAATAAGGGAGTTTACAGATACAATCTGCGCATGGGCAGATAAAGGTCATTTGTACCAAAATTGTAAAAACCCACAGAGATGAATACTGGATATGCGCTCATGAAAGTTATGTAACAATATTCATTTATGCACCAACGGTACATTCTATGATACGCAGGTGGAAGTATTATTTTCAAGAGGTCAAACAAAAGGTATTCATGAAGCACATCTAGGACTTTGGCAGTTATTATTCTAAGATGCTCAAAGTGGAACTTCTCCATGTGTAAAAGATCTGTGGATATTTGGGGTCATTTGTACCATGTGCTATCTGTAAACTCCCTTATTCAAATTGATTTGAATCACATGAGCTATCTCGATGTTACAAGGAGCACGAATGGACATTGTATGGACAGTTGGAATAAGCCTTTTCGTAAATACTATCTGCGCATGGGCAGATAAAGGTCATTTCTGATAAAATTGTAAAACCCACCGACAGGAATACGTGCTCATGTCATGTAATCATTATTCATGTGTGCACCTGCGGTACATTCTTATGAAACAAGAGGGCAAACAAAAGCTTTTCATGAAGCACATACATGACTTGGCATTGATTATTCTAAAATACCCAAAGTGAGACTTCTCCATGAGTAAAACATCTGTGGATATTTGGGGCCATTTGACCCATGTGCTAATTACGAAAAGGCTTATTCGGCTTATTGTACGGTCTAGAGTATCAGGCCTCGATTCAACACACCGTATGGATAGTGTGTTTGATTGTTTAGTTTCATTATATATTATCATTAACACATACAACACACACAAAAACGAATGAGCAATCGAAGAACAAAATCATATTATAAAATAAAAACAGTGGCTCACATGTTATTACTTTTTGTATTCAGCAAATACTGATTGCATGATTAAATAAAGTTCAGGGGGCGTTCCACAAAACTTTTCATCAGTGACAAATGACAATTTGTGTTATAAGCTACTGAAATCCTTGATTCTGATTGGTTATCAGCACATTTGTCACTGATTTTTGTTATTTGTCATTGAAAAAAAATGCTTTGTGAAATGCCCCCCCCCCCCCCCCTGATGTCGCACTCTGAATGAGTGCATGAGTGCCGAAAAAAAAATCAATTTGTCCTATCATTGCATTTATTATGGACAACGTATAACCGCTGCATAGTGAGTCGAAATGTTCGCCTATATTTGAGAAATATGGAAATATATGAATTCGATAACGACACACATCGGTCAATGTTAGTAGCTTTTATCTAGGATTACACTTTTAATAATAGATAAAATAATGGTAATTTTTTTTAAATAATATTTCTTTTCTCAAATGCGTGTGTTTTTTCTACCAGCCATGTGATATGAACTAGTTTGCATTGGTAATGTGGATATGATGCACATAATGGCAGAATTTACTTAAGACCTAACTTTGCTGAATATCATTCTTCAAATCTTGCCCAAGAACTACTCTTCATACCAACAACAACTATAAAATGTTAGATATAGTCTTCCCTGTATTGCCCTTAATAATAAAATAATAATAGCTCACATTTATAATGCGCCTAATACTTTGTTTCTAGGCGCGGAAAATATTATTATCCCTTGCTTCAATTACATTCACCATTTTGCATATGATAACTAATGGTTTGAGAGCACTTGCTGGGGACTTTGAAGAAAAAAAGGGAATGCCGTTGAATATGTAAATAAAAACATTGAAAGTACTAATGACTGATATCACTTGAAACCGTGAGGCGTAAGATGTAATCAGAAAATACTTATACACTATTTCATGGTGCGGAGCTTATTCCCTCTCCAAAATATTATCTTGGGCAGTTACAAATGAAATATAACATTGTGAAGTAATGACATTTTAAAGGGCGTTGGAATTATTCACATATCATATAACACGCGCGACTTGAATGAAAATGTTTTATCATCATTCCCATTTCCAATGATCTCTTTGTCACCGCCTGCAAAGACTTAAAGGTACTATGTCCCTTTTTGCAGCCAACATCGAATTATGTAGAACTTTGCAGGAATTATGAATATGTCATGTATGTCCTATCTGTGAAATTTAAACATTAACAGTGTTCTAATATTCAAATTATGAAAGGAAACCCGTTTACTTGCTTAAACTTCACTGTCGGACACTATTGAACGACTGACTGGCTTTTTTTCCCTCTTTGGTAACAATTGAGCTGTAAAGGGTAAATGAGCATTTGTCTACATCAATAACCCACTTCTTGTAATGGCCAAAATTAAACTGATTGAATCTTTGCGCAGCATAAAACGTACAACCATTCGGTACAATGGTCTGAAAATCAGACTATTACTTACTGGCTCTATAGCTCTTAAGTCGATTTGACAACTAATAGTTGTTATTTTCCCACTTAAAGACATTTTCAAGCCCCCCCTTTTTTCAGGGAAGTTCTCAATTAGTATTATCTTTCAAATGCCGTTTGAATTTCAAGTTTTCATTTTTTGGCCTGCAAATGGGACATAGTACCTTTAAGTAAAAAGAAAAACAAAATAATACAGAAATCAAAATTATTTGTATATGATGCCTGTTTTAACGTTGGCATTGGAACAAGTGGAAATGGATGATGTACAAATATTTGAGAATCAATAATGAAAACAAATGGAGAATCACAACCTGTGCATACATGGCCCGGATATTCTGATTGGTGTATTAGGGAAGCGCTTCTTGATTTATAGCGTTATGCTATTTCGA
This sequence comes from Strongylocentrotus droebachiensis, assembly GCA_035222895.1. Taxonomy (NCBI): domain Eukaryota; kingdom Metazoa; phylum Echinodermata; class Echinoidea; order Camarodonta; family Strongylocentrotidae; genus Strongylocentrotus; species Strongylocentrotus droebachiensis. The sequence goes on from JAVYIG010001830.1 coordinate 171,635, forward strand.
GCTAGTTATCACAAAAATGATAAGGATTGCTTTAAAATGAAGGTGAAATTCTTGACGTTCCTTCTTCTACTGTGCACTGTTGCTGGTCTCTTGGCAATTATAATGCCGAATCTTACGAAACATTCTAATGGTAAGTTTTCTTTTTGTAATATGATTACAATTGAATGCGAATGTTGTACTATTCATATAGAAACAGTGATAATATGGCGATTTAAACATCGCAGAAGTTTCATTAAATAAAACTACAAGTGAAAATAGAAGATAAAAAACAAACACAATGAAAAGAAGGTATTGAAGAAAAGGGTAATTTTTGTTCGTATGGTCGGCAGGTCGGGGCATGGTAACAATGGTTTCCAGAGTAATTTTGTCGAATTAGATACAACCGCACAGAGTTTTAAAAATAAAGCTGTTTGGAAACCTTACTCATGTGATGAAAACAGAAGTAGTAATTGTAGTAGTAGTAGTTGTAGTAGTAGTAGTAGTAGTAGTAGTAGTAGTAGTAGTAGAAGCGGAAGTGTAGATTTAGTAGTAGTCGTAGTAGTAGTAGTAGTAGTCGTAGTAGTAGTAGTAGTCGTAGTAGTAGTAGTAGTAATAGTAGTAGTGGTAGTAGTAGTAGAAGTAGTAGCAGTAGTAGTAGTAGTATTAGTAGTAGTAGTAGTAGTAGTAGTAGTAGTAGTAGTAGTAGTAGTAGTAGAAGTAGTAGTAGTAGTAGTAGTAGTAGTAGTAGTAGTAGTTGTAGTAATTGAAGCGGAAGTGTAGATTTAGTAGTAGTAGTATTTGTTGGAAACGTTGGCAGATATATCAGCGGGTGTTGATTGCCTGCGGTCTCGTGGTAGTATAAAGCCTTGTGCGTTATAAACTAATCAATTGGAATTTACTTTTTCTTCTTTTCTTGCAGTTATCAAATCAATACGTCGCATGCATAAAGTCTCAGAGCAAAGGCCCGTAAGTAATTGCTGCCTTCCCATTGACGTGAAATATATTGAAACTTATCAAGTTTCGAAATAATACGATTAATTTATAATGTATGTGCTAAGGTTATTATCACTTTATTGCATGTGAAAGACTAGTCCATAATTCTGCTCACTAATGCTACAGTCACACGGCCATGTTACGGACCTGCGGATGCTTACGTATATTTCATCCGCAGCAAAATTTTGAGATTTTCAAAATTCCGCTGCGGATCTGCGTATGTGTGCGGATCCTGCGGATTGAATTACGGATGGATACGGATGCTTACGGATGATACGGATCCTTGCGGATGCTTACGGACTTTTATCCGTAAGCATCCGCAGCTACCGTAAGTGGCCGTGTGACTGTGCCATAAGGGGGATCTGGAAAACCATTTCAAAGTATATAACGGGGTTTTGTTCACCATAGAATGGATGCTGTGTCCGATTCTAGGACAGTTACGCCCAGTCCATAATTTTTCTGTTGACTATAAGGGTGAACTGGAAAACCATTTCAAAGTACATGACGGCTATTTGTTCAATATAGATTCTGTGTCCGATTCCAGGACAGTTACGCACAGACAATACCATATACCGATAACTCGCCCCTTGGGAAAACTACTACAAATACGCGAAAATAATACCCCCTGCTTTTAACCTTTACGTAATTCCACCGTACCAGAGGATAATTTCATAAGTGGATCAAGAGTGCCAACTGCGTAGCAATTCCCAGCCGAACTACATTAGTGATGTACATATCTGGGCTTGAACCCACAACATTTGCATATCCACTTCAGTTTTTAAACCAATAATTTACGTCACTTTTAATATTTTGCTCGGGTAGTGTGTCGGGTTACTTATAAAAGGGTTTACATTCTGAGGGTTGTACGACAGGTTCCTGTGACGATCACTCCGCACTGATTTGCTACTATAACCGAATTCTTAAAGACCGTCAATACTACTGGGCAAGAAGGGATTAGACCACACAGCGAGGTCACTGACAGGTGGCTATCTCATTAACTCAGCTCTCAACTAACATAAGAAAAAGAGGATCATGGGGGACCAACAGGCACCGATTGGGGAAGTTTTTTTTTATATAGAGGGAGCAAGTAGCTACAAGTAGGACAGTGGGGCTTTAAAGGCATCGTTTAAAGGCATCGTTTAACAATGTTAAATCTGACATGCACGGCCCTCCGTGTTATCAGTGTCTGTGATATGGTGTAATATTGAGGCCCTAAACTAAAATCACGCTTCAAAATGATCCAGAAGTGCCTAAAAAAATAAAAATCTTTGATTGACCGGTTTTTACCATACTCGTTTTCCCCAATAGACTGTAGTGTGAGGAAAACCGTAAGAAAAACGCAAAATTTGATTTCGATTTCCAATCATAAATATCTTGATAATCAGACAGGCGATCGGTTTGTAAAAGTCATGGGGTTCCTGACTGACCTAAAGGTGTATGATTTTCATTGCAGCATGAGCTAAATCCAGGATTTTTTTTTTCAGAATCTGAGACAAAGTTACCCAATCCCTTTAACTTCAGCCCTAGGCCCAACACTATTTCTAACCCTTTCCCTAAACCCAATTCCAAACCAACTTACAGCCCTTATCCGAAACTCTATACTTTTGACAAAATAACTGCTCTGAGCAATTTTCGAATTAGCAAATGAGAAGAGTTGTTTTGATACGGGTTTGTTCATCTCATACAGGTTAGAACGAATGATGACTGGTACACAACAAATATGAAAGCAATACAACTTGAGCGACACCAAAGGCTACGAGATGCTTGCAAGACCAAGGGGTATGGCTCGAACTATGACAGCGCCCTCACCTCTGATCGTCTTAGGTCATTAAGTAACGTCCTCGTCATACCAGAACTCAAACTCCTCTACTGCTATGTCCCGAAGGTAGGGTGCACAAGCTGGAAGACACTCCTCCTGTTCATGAGTGGACATGCGTTCACAAACAGCGCACACGACAAGGCCAACGCAGTTTTCCCGCCTCTTTCTCACTTCGGCGTCGACAAAGCGCGGGAAATCTTGTCTGAATACAAGAGTTTCATGTTTGTTCGGAACCCCTTCACCAGGCTCTTATCAGCTTATCGCAACAAGATCACGGTAGATGGAAACGATTCTTGGCGTAAGCTGCTTTATGATTGGCTTACCGCTACATATCCACGAGAAGCACAATTATACAACGCTTCGTCGAAGAACTTCACTTTCACTCATTTTGTTCGGTTTTACCTCTCATCGTCTGACAAAAATGAACACTGGAGGGAGATTCATAAATTGTGTCTACCGTGTCACGTGCACTACGACTTCATCGGAATCTTTGATCGACTCCAAGAAGACTCGACCTATCTCATCAGCACAATTAACAATGGTTCTCATATCAACCTCCCGTACAAGCAGAATAAAACGAACAGTTCTGAAGACACGTCGTTACGCCGATTTTACTCCAATATTGCCGTTGATTTGTTACGACAGTTAATGACGGATGAGGGAGTAATGACGGACATGGCATTGTTTGGCTTTAGTGTACCGTCTGTTATAACTGAAATAATAGACAAAAGTGCATGATTAAGTTTGGGCAATTCAATTCAATCTTAAGCCCTTTCTTTCGATATTCGTTATCAATTTAAGCTTTGAAAGATTTTTTGGTTTTAGGTAAAATAGTTCTCTAGCTATCTCTTTATCTTTGTAAAATGCTATGAGAAGTCCTTTGACGCACGGGATCAGATTAGAATCTTTTTATCACCAAAGTATCAATATCTATTATCTTGTATTTCATATGCCGGTGAAAAATAGACTTAAATCTTCATGTTATGGTTGATGCATTTGAACGTACAAATTTAATGGAAGTTTATAGTTATCCCCTAAAAAAACATCGCATTTCTCTTCAATTTTCACATTCTATAATTTTGTCAGCGCTATATATATTGTACTTTTTGTAGCGCTCCGAAATATTTGATATAGCCTAACTATCATTTTTATTATTACAAAAACTTACTTTTAAATGAGATACTGTGTTTCCTTTTATCTGTTTGTTCATCAGCGCTGTTATGATTCTATTCATTAGAACTTCAAACCAAGCCAAGTATGAAGAATACATAAATGCATGTAAAATGATGTTTGCCTTAACTCTTTTTGCATTTATCCAAACGTTCAGGCACAGTGCGTCCCAGAAAAAACGAAACCGAGAATTATCGAAGTTTTATCATAACTTAATCTCAATTATAATTAATAAATGACACATATTGGTAAAGCTTAAATTCTCCTATTTCGTTCGATGCAACTCATATGATGCATATTGCACGCTTGAGGAAAGGGTATCAAAAAGTCATTTGGCGGACGGTATTTCAAAGGAAAAACAAAAAATCATATTTCTAGAAAGTTCATTTTCTGCCCTTTTATATGACACCTCAATCAGGAAAACTGAGCTAGGAATAACAAAGGTTTGCTTGTTTAAAGTAAAGCCATAAATGAAAGACTTCATGCGTAGCTGCTTGTCAACGAAACGGAGTTAAGTCTTTTGTGGATTCTGTTTGGCAGGCAAGCAGCCAGTGAAAACGAATTCGTTTAATAAAATTGTGGAAATGCAAGCTTTCTTTCTAGATATTTGATTTTTTTTAATATGAGTTGCATCAAATGAAAAAGGAGGATCTAAGCTTTACCAATATGTGTCATTTATAAATTATAATTGTGATTATGTTATGATAAAACATCGATAATTCTCGGTTACGTTATTTCTGGGCCCGTTTCTGGGACGCATTGTATATATATGGTATTTTTTCGGGGTGGGGTCTTTGGGTTGTCGCACTCATATGCTACATGTGCCTTGCTTAAATTCATTTATAATAAATGTTTTATTTTGGGGGAGGAGAACTTTGATAAATGCATGGGGGGGGGGGGCGGGACTGAGCCCTCCAATCCCTGCAAACTTACAATGGAACAACCATTATCCAATTTAAAGAAGATTGTAATTCTACTCTACAACTGATTTAATTGCAATACGTTTAAAGTTGAGCAGTACTCGGTACTTATACATTATGAAATTCAATTTTTCAATTCAATTCAATTCAATTTTATTTCGTCCAATAATAACATGGAAATTCATTGTGGGATTTTACATATTGCGTTTACATTAAAATCATGTATAAAAAGACATCAAATGGCGGATAAAGAAAGAGGACAAAATATACAGTTCCTCATTCTACCCTCAACCTTGTGGTAGACAAAGGAACATCCCTTTACTGCTATTATGTAAACATGTGTAGAACAGGTTTTACATGCATAGGCATAAGGGATGTTCCTTTGTCTACCACAACAGTTGTTGAGGGTAGAATGAGGAACTGTATATTTTGTCCTCTTTCTTTGTCCGTCATATTCATAGTGTTATTTGTAATGATTTTCAACAGCGCCATCAACGTTGTGAGCCGGTAAAGAAACAACGACGCAGTTATTCGATTTTGTCGTTTTGACATTTGATTGCTATGATTCATTTTCATGCTATACAATGTAGATATCTTTGATATCGTTCTATTAATTATTATAATAATATATGATCCAACTACCGAGTTTTAAAAAAAGAATGAAAATAATGCAAGATAATGTCATAAATGGGAAATTATTGTCAAGTGTGCGCGCGAGTGTGTGTATAAGTGTGTGTTTTGGTATGTGTGCAAATATGTTAAGAGTGAGAACAGAGAGAGAGAAAGAAAGAGGGAGGGAGTGTGTGTGCGTGAGAGAGTGAGAGAGAGAGAGAGAGGGGGGGGAGAGGAAGAGATATGAATGGAGAGAGGCGGCGAGAGAGGCGGGAGAAAGGGGAAAGAGAAAGGGATGGCGGTGTGGCAGGGGAGATAAAGTTACCAACAGGGATAGAGAGAGAGAGAGGGAGAGAGAGAGAGAGAGCGAGAGATAGAGAAAGAGAAAAAGAGAGACATAAAAGAAGAAGAATGCAAGAAAGAGAGAAAAAAGGGGAGAGAGAGAGGGGGAGAAAGGAGGTCGAAATTACAATAGAGGCCACAGTTCTGAAGACATTTTTGTTCAACAGAAGGCTGTTGAAACTATAATTAGTAGTAGAAGTAGTAGACGTATTAGAAGTAGTAGTGTAGTAGTAGTAGCAGGAGTACATTTTGTATTTTGTTGTTGTAGTAGAAGCAGCAGCAGCAGTAGTAGGAGTAGTAGTAGTAGTAGTAGTAGTAGTAGTAGTAGTAGTAGTAGTAGTAGTAGTAGCAGCAGCAGTAGTAGTAGTAGTAGTAGTAGTAATAGTATAGTAGTTAAAGTAATGAAAGTCGCATCATTAACACATTGATATCTAATTATCATATTATTATCATCATGATAATGATAAATTCTTTTCTTTTGTAAAAAAAAGTTTGTGATATGCAATATTGTACCGTGCGACTTGCAGTAGACCTGAAGTAAAACATGAAGTAACCATAAAAATTCTATTCTCTCTGAATTGAAATTATTCAAAAGAAAATGTTTGATTTTATTATACTTTTCATATAAATTCTTCCCCTGTTCCGGGTTCAACTTATTTTGGTATAGAGCTGCCCCTGATTAGGTGTAAGTTTTCTCACGCCTTCTACTACACTTCCTTACAAAACAATCAATTGCAACTCTGCATTTTTTGTTGGCTCATAAGGTATTTTTTACTTGAGTGAATAATCAATCAGTATGTGGTCCTCGCGATTAGGCCCTTTACAAATAACAAGGGGCACGGGGGGGGGGGGGGACGTGCCCCTCCAAAAAAATGTCCAAGATCGGTTGAACTTTTTTAGACCCCTTTTTTTTTTACCTCGATCGATTACATGTATGTGCCCCCCCCCCCCTTATTTTGGTATAGAGCTGCCCCTGATCAGGTGTAAGTTTTCTCACGCCTTCTACTACACTTCCTTACAAAACAATCAATTGCAACTCTGCATTTTTTGTTGGCTCATAAGGTATTTTTTACTTGAGTGAATAATCAATCAGTATGTGGTCCTCGCGATAAGGCCCTTTACAAATAACAAGGGGCCGGCGGGGGGGGGGGGGGGGGGGGGGCACGTGCCCCTCCCAAAAAATGTCCAAGATCGGTTGAACTTTTTTAGACCGCTTTTTTTTTACCTCGATCGATTACATGTATGTCCCCCCCCCCCCCCCCCCCCCCCCCCCCCCCCCCCCCCCCCCCCCCCCAAACATCACACTCGGCTACGGGCCTGCCAACACGCTGGCGTTCTAAATAGATATGGCAGGTCTCGAGTCGTGAAAAGGGATTGTCGCGGAAGTTGTCGCTCATCTTGGCAAAGGCGGTTGTTAGACACTTAGCACTTAGCAGACAAGTTGAGCGACAGTAGTTCCGAGAAACGACCCCCATAAATGCCTGTGTGTGTACTTACTTTTGAATTTGTGATTTTTTTTTTTCCTTTTCCATTTGCTTACTTAACGACACAGTATATATATTTAAAACGTGCGCACGTGCACATCAATTTACTGTTCCTTTGCCTTTGCCTAGACGTCGAGTCTCTACAGTCGACAAGTTGGTTAATTTAGCTGTATTTCAAAATGGGTAGGAAAAAGGACAGATCGGAGCTGGGCAAAAATAAAGGACCCGGTCGTAAAGCCCGTAAGCAGGAGGAACCCTCTTTGCCACGCCATTTGACGAAATCATCTGAAGCGGGTAAATACTCTACTACAGTCCCATCTACTTAAATTTCTGTTAGGCCATATTTTGTGGTTGTCATCGTTGTCAATAACTGAAAGTGAAACTGTGCATGCAGTCAGTCCCAAAATGTACATGTTATGTTATGGTATGCGCAGTAACTGTAAGATCTATAGCTATGAGGATAACGATTTAATCAATTATGGGAAATTTCTTACATTTAAGTTTGATTGAACATGTTGAATGAGAATGAATGCGATCTGCGATGAACATGATGAAACAATTTAGGAAATAGACTAGTCTAGAGTTAGGGTGTCTGATCGCGCACCCGATGTTGTGTGCTAAAAATTCTTCCCATAGAGATTGCACGCATCCCTATGCAGTCTACGTGCATTGCGCGACCATGCAAAATTGGTCAATTTTTTTCTTTTCAAATCGAGATTCAAACCTTTATCAGGTTTACAGTAGGGGCGCTGGTCCGAGAATAAGGATCGTCTTCATAAACAAGGATCGTCTTCTTTAACACGGACCGATGCGTCCTCAAAAATAAGGACCGTCTGCATTTTCGCAGACGTTTCATATTTTTGATCGGTGCATTGGCGATGCAAAAAACGGATTCTGCAATGATTTTCTTGATGCATTTTACATTGACTTTGTACAGAGACGTTCACATTATGAGCAATAAATCCTTGGGAAGACGGACAACCCATAAAAGTAGACGGTGAACTAGGGTTATTTTCCTCTGGGGAATCCATTTTTGGCATCACCAGCGGGCCGTTCTGTAACATGAAACCCACTGAGCGCCGATGAAAAAAAACGTCCTCGAAAATGCAGACGACCCTTATTTTTGAGGACGCATTTTGTTTATGAGGACGATCCTCATTCTCGGACCAGCGCCCCTACTGGTTTATTCTTTGTGATCCTGAAGGTGATACTCAATAAATGAGGTGTCATATGAAAGAGCAGGTGAATCCCCATATTTCCAAAGGGGCTGCATCTCGGAAGTCTACAAATATCTTGGTCAAAGCAGCGATTTAAACATTGTGTCCTGGCTAACTCTGAGGTTTGACACTTTTGAGATATGCAGCCCCGACCCGATCGATAAGTAGTCCCAGACAGTCCTAGGGAATATATCTATGCGCTTATTTTTTTGCTAGCCCCCAGGGATCACAAAGGATTACAGTTTAAAAATACCCTTCCCCCTATTTGTTGGATCAGCTATTTAGGGAAGCGTGCGCTCTGCTCAGTCCAAACCATGGTTACATTGCGTAACACATCTCAGGTACGAACAAAACCCACATTATTGATTATAGTGAATGAAAGTATTGCTAGCCGTTCGCACAATAAAACCCGGAAGTGAATACACGTTGTAGTCAATGGCAATAGGGACTTTTAGATTTGGGTGGACTGATACGTGGTACTTCCATTCACGGCAGTGCTTTAAAATGACGTCGATCGTAGCATAGACCTATTGTCTTCGTGCAAATCTAAAAGTCCCTATTATCGCGGAGACAACGTGCACGTTGTCTCCGCGATATTGCCATTGACTATAACGTGTATTCACTTCCAGGTTTTATTGTGCGAACAGCTAGCCTTACTAGTCAATGGCAAATATAATGGAGACAACGTGGCTCAAGCTGCAAGTTGCGCATAACATGCGTACGATATGCATACGCTTGCATATTGCGCGATACAGCTGTTTGACTAAATTAAGCAAAACAACATAACTCTGCGTGTACGTCTTTTTTTTCGATTCTGACCAAAATGGTATGAATATTGCAGCGTTTTAGAGGAGCTGTATCTTTTGAAATTTAAAATGTATTATTCTGATTACATAGTTTATTCAAATATCAAACAAAAATAGTGAAAAAACGATCCCAAATTGAAAATAGAAAAATCGTTCAGACACCCTACTAGAGTAGATCTAGGCCCACTCCAGCAAAGCATAGAAAGTCAATGCTAATGCGTATTGACCTCTAGCACTGCATGTATGTGTGAGGCAAGGAATGGACTTTTTGAACTTTTTTGCCTGTAAAATACTCAACAAATATATTTGTCTTACATTTTATGGTATTAAACTACATTATTTTAATGTTAGAATAGAAAACAAATGTGTAAACTTACTTTTATAGCACCTTATCTCTCCCTGGTCCAGAGTCTTCACACATTCGTGAGCTCAGCCATAACGTAGCGGTCGCAATGTGCTTTTTTTCTATGGCGCGCCATTTTCCCAATAATTAAGTTACCAGTAAACAAAATTTATCACTTATAAACATCGCTTATCGCGGTTTAAACACTGTTCATCGAGCGATAAACTATTTTTATCGACTGATAAACAGTGTTTATTGGGAAAACTTGTTATCACTTGATAAACACAGTTCATTATGATAAACACTAATTTTCGCCGATAAACAGAGTGATAAACACTATTTTTCAGTCAAAAACGGTGTTTATTAGTCGATAAACATAGTTATCGGCGATATACACTGTTTACGGGCGATTTTTGTCATCTTTGAGGTAGAAAATTGCAAGTTTTACTGAAATGTTTGTTGATTTTTATATTGTACATGTATGTGTGTTTGGATTAGCGTGTGCATGCCCCTGGAAAATGGGACTAGCTTGAATGCTCCCCAGGGAGTAGAGAATGTGAACTGAAATGTGTTAAATAGAAATTGAATCCAGCGACAAGGGTGATAATAATACTGTAATCACTGTTGTCGGTTATAACCGATGAAGCACTTTACAAGAAACAGTTATTATTATTGGTAGTAATTGCCCCAAAAGAAGAAGAGATACATGTAGAGAACCATATAAGTAGCACACTAAAGAACGTCAAAGAAGAGTTGAGAGGAACCAGACGTAGAGGAACAGGACGGAGAGGGAGAGCTCACTTCTGGCCGAGAGGTGTCAGTTTCAAACAGAACAAGGCGTGGCAACAGGATTACAACCAAAATAAACTTGTGAGTAGATGACTAAAAATATGTGTTGTTACAGTTTTTTAAAACCTTTTTCTTCTTCTTCCTTTTTGAGTACAGACCTCTTTACAGAGTATTATCGTACTATACTGGGGGTGTGTGCAGGTGGAACACTACACCGGGGTTTCCCCCTACTCTTATAGTGCAGTGGGTTCTTAACGGGCAAAGGTAGTGACTCTTCTCTACATGGGGCCTCCATTTAACATCCTATCCGAGGGACGGAGTGTTTTACACCTTTCGTGTAGATGTTTTAAAGAGTACCTTCAGTTGTTGCTTACATGTATGTACAGTGATTTTCTTTTCATAGCAGTCACACAGATTTGAATTTATAATTATATTTTGGAATGGTGAGAAAACTTACTATTTTTACGAAAGAAATTTTGAAGTATCCCTTTAATAGATTTAATACTCCATGGTGTAAATTATGGTTCACTAAACATTATTATTAATTTACTAATGGTCTATGTGTAGATATTATTTGCAACACATGTGTGACATAGCTGTAATAAATGGGAAACTGATAATAATTCATAATTTGAATGGACTGGGTGCTGATAGCAGTCAACGGCGCTTCAGTTGGGGTAGTACAGGTAGTTCCGAAAACTTTGGGAAGGGCAAATAAATGCCAGTTATCAATTACATGTGTATGCTCTATAAATATGGAATATTATCATTACTGCTATTATTAAGCATCTGTTTGGTTTGGCTTATAATTAACTTTACTTTGGTATTTTTCTTTCTCTTTCATATGTTGTATTCTACTCAAATGGTACTTTTGTTTATATTTCATCTTTTTCACTATTGCATCTTGAGCATTTAGTTTCCAGTGGATTGGCACCTTACAAATCTTTTTTTTTAAATTATTAATATTAATAATATATTTTCTATTTGAAGATGGTGTGGATATACAGTGATTCCCAACTCAGACCCATCGTTCAAGGAGAATCACTAAATGTGGAGGGTCATCTTCAGTTTGGCATCAACTGCACACCAGGCGGAACCTGTTGGCATGTCCAGCAGGAACTCCTGTCGTTTAGTCCTGAGCATGACCCGGATGTAGTTGTGTTGGCCACAGGGACAAACAATCTTCATAACAAGACGCACATGGGTCACCTAGAGAGGGCGCTGTATGGAGATTGTGAGACGTTCAGAAGTCTGATCCGATCCGCAGGGGAGAAGTTCCCTGGTGCAGAGGTGAGGTATTGAAAGTAATACTGGGGGTGTGTTTCACAAAAATCCTAAGTCGAACTTCACTCTAAGTTGGACTTAAACATTATGGAGAGCCATTTGTAGCCTTAAAATTAAATTTATTCAAAAGCAAAAATTCAAGTATTTTAGACTATTCATAAATTCCACATCAAGAACTTGAAATCTCCTTGATAATAGAAAAATATGAATGATTTGAATCCACATTTTATGCCTTTTCAAATAACTTTTACAAAATATTTTCAAAGATGCTAACGGCTTTCCGTAATTGTTAAGTCCAACTTAGAGATAAGTTCAACTTAGGAAATTTGTGAAACACCCCCCAGGAACAGTACTTTCAAATCAAACGACAGGGCTTCTCAAGAATTTGATTTTTAGTACATCCTTTTTATCTTGTACAGTCAAACCTGTATATAACGACCGCCCGAGGGAAACAAAAAATGTGGTCTTTGAAGACAGGTGGTCAATAAAACAGGTTTGACTGTATGTAGTATGAGCAAGATATATACGCCATTTACTCATGGTTATTTCCAAAATATCTTCTTGATTCTGTCAAGACTTTAGAGTTAGGGTTGCCATATGGATGTGGGTGATGCCACAGTCAGGCTGTCTAGGCGACTCCAAACGACATCAGATAGTGTAATTCTTTATTCAGCCTGTAGTCAGTTTGGCATCTGTCTTGTTGATGTGACTAAGATATTAGGGTCAGGGTTAAGAACAGTCCATGGTTGAAGTTAGCAATTTGTTTACCGGTAGGTGTTTTAGGCTTTTAGGTTATAAATTCTGGTGGTAAAGTTGTGGCATGCGCCTGTAATCCAGCTAAAAATAGAAGCTACAAATTGATTCAGCCGAGGACGCAGGTTCCAAACTGAGTCACGTCTTTCGAATGGTGACTTTAAAGGTCTGTCCCTAGACATAAATAATCATATCTCTGACTGATACATGTCTGTAAAAACCCAATTACACACACTTGCCCTTTAAACATACCGCTTTTAAGACATTTCCCCACACTCTTCCCCATTAAATCTGATCGTTCTCCTAATACATGTTCCTGACTCTTTTCCTCCAAACTCAGCTGATTGCAACCAGCATTCTCCCTCGTCTGGACTCCTTCGGACGCTACGTTGATCTCTACAACGGTGGGTTTGCTACGGTCTGTGATGCAGAAGGGGTCACCTGGATTGACCTGACCTCTTACTTCTCAGAAGAGTCCACTGTCTTGTGGGCCAAAGATGGTCTGCACCTCAGTGAATGTACAGGGCTCCCTCTATACGTGCACATCCTCAATGATGAGGTGCACAGGGTGTTGTTTGAAAGTAAGCTAGAAAAGATACATAAATTCAAGTGAAATTTTTGCTTTGTGATTCCATGTTTGATAATCTTAACTCTTTAAGCCCCACTGCACTACGTATAGCTTCTTGCCCCCTCTATTCAGCCAACAATGCCTAAGCGGTACCCATTGATCCCCCATGATGCCCTTTTTCTTATGTTAATTGAGAGCTGATGTGATAAGATAACCACCTGCCAGTGACCTTTGCAGGGAGGTCTAATCCATCCATGCCAAACTAGTGCAGAGGAGCTTTATGTATTTCTCTTATACAAGGTATTTAGGCATATGTGTTACCAAGTAAATCAAAGAATAGATACATGGATATTAGCTTGTAGAAAGTTGATGGTCCTATATGTGTTTATACACACATGTGTTGCGTGGATCAAGGACAAAATATATACAGTATATTTTTAAAATCCCAATTATAATCGTTGTTCTTTCATACTTATGGGACACAAATTAGTAAATACCTTGGACTTTATTCTAGAACATCTATTTGTTGTTGTTCTTGAAAAGAGTTCTAGTTTATACCAGGGCACTGTTTCATGAAAATGTCATAAGTACAAGTTCACAGACATCTCATTGAAACTTGTGTCTAAATGTAGTACGCACATTTTAATGAGTTGTCAGTGACCTTGTCCTTCTAAACAAAGGCGGTTTTGTGAAAAGCTGCCTAGACTTTTGTTTTGTGCGACCCCAATTAAACTTGTTTCACATCACCTTTTATACTGATTTTTAACATACATTTTCATAAGTTGATCAGTACCTTGAATACAATGTAAATGTTGAGGCAAAGTTTCTTTTCTATTTTGAATGCTTTTGTCCATGCTAATGAATTAGAATTAACATTTATATGCTTTAGTGTTTTATATGCTTTGTTTAGTCCAGTGTTCTTACCTCTTTCCAGTGTATGCAAATCCTCTTAAAAGAGACAACATGATCAGGAAAAGCAAACACATCATGAAGATTTATTGTAAAACATGGAAATGATGGCATTTATGATACGTTTAAGTAGCCCAGCTACTAGATCGAAGGAGTTTTTCCCTCTCTGATTAGAAATTCTAGTTGATTTGACTCTTGAATTAGACTAACTTGCACTGGCCATCTACGTTGGTGTTAGTTATAACTAACTCACCAACAAACTCAGAGACCTTTGAGGTTAGTTAGTGTAATTCCACAATTTTACCATCATTATTTTCTTTGAGAGTTGGAAGACTGTGCTAGCCTGGTAGACAAATAGCCTATACATTGCTGCATTAAAAGGATTTGCCTTCATTGTAGCAGTTTGTTTTAACATTTTTATTTTTATTAAAATCTTGTGAAATACTTTTCATTGTTGTTGTCTCATAATTGTTCCTGTTTGTTTTGAGTGTGAAGCAGAAAAGTGTAACTTGAAAGAGCGAGAGAGAGAGAGAGAGAAAGGGGGTGTATATAAGAAAGACAGATTTTATGTCATTTTCATTTCATATTATTTTTATGTCATATGTAAGTTACCATGTTGATGTGTGTGTTGATTTGTTTTGAAGAATCTTTGGATTTGACACATGTATCTCTTGATTTGCAAGTTGAACAATGAGCAAATATTCAGCTAGTTATATTCCCGTTTTTATTCCCGTTTCCTTTTTGTTTTCAGAAGTAATTTTGTTATCTTTAACTAGAATAGCAGATCCTAAATCTGAATGATGTTTATAGTTGAATTGAAAAATTTACTTTAATCTCCTCATTTGTGTAAATTTTGTCTGTAATTCAACTTGTATGTTATTTTTTGGTTTTCAGGTCAATCTAAGTCTTCCAGCAGGCGTGCAAGGATAAGGTAATTATTTATTATTAATCAGAACTAAAGGTATGCTCGGTGCCCGAGCGTTCGCCGTCGAGTGATTTAGGTCAAAAATCAAAGCCGCTAGGTCAAAGGTTGCTGACCGATTTTGAACTCGCCGCCCAGTGGCCGACTGATCTCCCAGCGGCGACCGGGCGGCGAACGCTCAGCAGCCTTTGACTTAGCGGCTTTGATTTTTGACCTAAATCGATCGACGGCTAACGCTCGATTAGGTCTGTGCCTGAACGGCGACCGCCCAAGCACCGAGCGTACTTTGGGCGGTGCGTGAAAGTGAGCAGGCGCCGCCCGAATTTTCCGCGCTAAAACTTCAGCAGCGACCGAGCGATGCCCGTAAAAACCGGGTCTGAAATAGCCCAGTTTAATAGGGTTAAACATGTATTAAAGGAACCTGTACATAAAGACCACCTGCCTATACCCGACCGGTTTTACTGTATATTGCTTGACTCTGTTGGCTTATCTACTATTTATGATTCAGTTATGAGTGTAAGGGCAGTAATAATTATTCAGATATGGAAGGGTGGAACTAAAACATTTATTATTCATTGTCTTTTCTTATTTTTCAGCTTGTTGGGTGTTAGTATAAGTATGATTTTGTGACCTGATGTGTGCCTTCGGGAATATTGCTTGTGTCCTTATACTCTTAATATTGTTACAGATATAGGCCCAAATTCACAAAGGAGGTTTTTACAAAACCTAGGTTTGTCGACAAACATAGGTTTATGTGGGTCATACATGTAAGACTGTATGAAAGGTTTGTCTGAAACGCATCGAAAAGTGTCATATGACGCACATAAACCTACGTTTGTCGACACACCTTCTTTGTGAATTCGGGCCACAGGGTTTTGTAAAGTGTTTGGTTCAGGGCTGTAGGAAGGGATTTGGTAGGTGTGTGTACAAAGCAATTTTGTGCAGGAGCATTTGTATTTTGTTGTAGAGCCAAAGATGTCGATGAATGCATCTTGCTTTTACTTTTGTTATACAGAGCCGCAAAGAAAGCAGATAAACAGAGTGGCTTAAAAAGACTGGCTCAGGGACCTAAGAGGGCGCCTTTGGTTGAAATAGAGGAATCCAACAGCGAGGACGACTTCGATGATGACATGAGCGACGTGGAAGAAGACCAAGACCTCCAGATGAAGTCCAAGAAGAATCCCGGGACCAAGGGAAAGAAGTCGATGAAGCAGCAAGTTGAGGAGGAGGATGATGAAGATGATGACTACGAGGACGATGAGGAAGATGAGGATGAAGAGGAAGAAATAGTGACCAAGACAAGCTCTAAACAACTGAAAGAGAGGACTAGTAGTAAATCAAGTAATGCTCCTCAGAAAAACTCAAAGAAAGCTGAGCAGCAGTCAGAAGAGGAGGAAGAGAGTGATGATGATTTTGATGAAGATGACGATGAGAAAGAGGATGACGAAGAGGATGATGAAGATGACGATGAGGAAGAGGATGATGAAGAGGATGATGAAGATGACGATGAGGAAGAGGATGATGAAGAGGAGGAAGAGGAGATGGAGCTTAACATGGCAGACAAGAAAGGTGAGAAATTATTCCAGCTTGTTATTAAAAGTTTTGATATAACAAGATACCTGATGTAAAAGGTAATTCTGCTAGTCCCATTCTTTCTCTCTCTCTTTATGTATATTTTTAATCCTGATATAACAAGATACATTATAAATCAAGGTATTATGGCTTCAGTGGTAGGAAACCGGGTTCAACTATTGAACAGTCCCCCATATATTATGGAGTTAGGGGTGTAAATGATCTAATGGATCATGCACATTGACCAGTCACTAACAACAAATAAATAAATTAAGAAGAAAAGATGAAAGGTTCATATTTTTCTTCTTCCCCAGATCTGACTCCAGGAGGAGCAAAGAAAGGTTTCACTGACCAGAACCAAGCTTGGCTCACACCAACGAGGAAGTCCAAACTCGCCTTGGGGTCATCAGATGAAGAGGATGATGATGACGACGATGATGAATATGAGGATGGAGATGAAGAGGATGATGAAGGAGACAGTGAGGAGGATGATGATGAGTTGGTAAGATGAAGTATATATATTGAAAGAGTGAAGTATATATATTGAAAGAGTGAAGTTTACTTTAACATCCTGAGACAAAAGACAGCTCCTGTGGAAGTAAATTCCACAGGGCTGGTCCGGCATTAGCAACAGATTTTTTTTTAAACGGTGTGTGTAGACCAGAGTTGGAGGACCGGAGGGTATGTGTGTGTTGGTAGTGGTGAACTAAAGACTGGTTGTATTCAGGAGCTGTTCTGTTCATAGTGTGATGAACTAAAAGAAGCATTTTGAAGATTATACGTTCCTTTACGGGCAACCAATGGAGATTTTGTAAGATAGGTGTAATGTGGCTACGTTTGCTTTTAGTTTTGTTACTGCAATTTGTGAATTTCATAAATTATAGAGTAGGCTGTTGCCGAAATCTAGACGTGAAGAAGTAAGTAAATGAGTGAACAAGCTTCACTGTTGCCGAAGGAGTCAGATATTTCCTAAGTACAGTACAAAGTAAAGTGCTTAGAAGCATAGTATTAATTTCTATACAAATGTAACTTAATATTATTATTGTAACAAACTTCTTGATGATTTTTTGTTGTTGTATCTGTTTCTTTTCTTCTCTCCTCTCTCCAGCTTGATGATGATTTTGGTGGTGCTGATTCAGATGACAGTGATGATGATGACGATGATGAAGGTGACGATGAGGAGGGGGACATGCTTCCTATCGAGAAGGCATCTAAGAAACTGGACAAGAAGATCAAACGAGACAAGTAGGCAAAGTATTTCCTGTCATTTGTGATGATGTAAATCTGTCATGATGTGTAGTGTTTATTTCCTTCATTTTATTCTCGCCCAACATAAATATGCAAATTTAGGACTTTGTAGTCAATCTCATTTGTTCAGTGCCGAATGCACTATTGTTTCATGAAGAACAAAAAGAGAGGAAATTTTGAAAATCTTTATTTTTAAGCAATTTAATTATCAGGGTATATGGGTTTGAGCAGCTTATGCACATATGTTTATGAATCACTACTTCTGAATCTAAATCTAAATTTGACGACTTAAAATCACTAATAAGTCATGAATCTAATAAAGGAGCTATTTGGGTAGAAACTAGTTCCCTGCCTGGATCTTATTGATTGCTCCTGTAGTATAATACGTGTACCATATATGTATAAAATGTGATTTAGAAAGGGTTGTACACTTGTGCTAAAATTTAGCTTAACTGAAAATGTTGCATACGATCAGAAAAGCTTGGAAATCTCCAATTTCAGAAGAAAAACAAATTAAAAAATGAATCTCTTTATGTCACCATTCAATACTTAGTATGAAATAGGCGTTTCCTCTCTGTTTTTTAAAGAGATGGTTTATTGATTTCAAACTTGACTGAATTTGGTATCATTGCAATCGAAAAATTACACTGAGTAAAATCATTACATTTGTGTAACTTGTACATTCGAGCGAAATTTATAAAAGTTGATTGAACTTGACGAAAAATGAACCCACGCAACGCCCCTAAAACATCGTAAGTCAGCTGATTTTCGAAGTGACATCACAATATGAACAGCGGGCCGCTCAGCTGAAACGATTGACGACGAGAGTTGCAGTTCGCGTGCGATTTGCATTGACTCTCGAGTACCGTACCCATTTATAACTAACGCTGTTTACCTTCATCAAAATCCCCTGGAAATATGGATATGGACGAAAACATACTTGAGTATACTCCAGAAGGCTCCTCCATGGCATGGTTTTGGTTCTTAATCTGACGTTAGTCTAGATAAATGGTATATAACTTCCAAAAAGCGATGGAATATATTGTCGATGTAGCGTTCAAGTTTCCCGTAGCTGGTAGCTGTGCGTGCGTACTCTGTGCATGTACTATGTGTGCAATACACTGACCTCTATAATGCGTGCATCACATCTAGCGCAGCTTGCTAGCCAGCCTAGCCCGTAGCCCGGCGCTCGAGCTAGCCGTGAATCGCGAACCGGACTGAACTGTTTCTCTCGGTTTATCAGGGTCCTATACGACTTAATTTATCAACAATGTAAATTAATCAGCCTAATCACACATTTTTGTAATGAATATCTGGACAATTCTATGTAAATTTGTCGCCTATTTCACTCCAAAAGAGTCGTTAGGTCAGCATGCAAAATGTCCTTTGCCTTCCCAGATCAGACACATACACGCTGAAGTGCCCTCAGAATATGTGACTATTTTCCCGATTTTTATGCTCAAATGTGACGGAAAAATAAATAAAAATCAAACAAACATTTGTAGAAAGTATCATTTATTCAGTGTATCTCATTCAAAATGCCAAAAAAAGAGGAAATATCACCACTGGCGGTAATATACAAACAACGTTAACCCATATCTGAAAATTGCAATGGGTATCCAACATTGTCCCGAATGTGTGATGTAGGTTGTTCATATTGTGACGTCATAGTTTCGCATGTAAAATAACGCCGTCAATTCACTTAGTGAGTGGGTTCAGGAAAGGGTAACAACATTGCATTTCATTTATTCCTCACAACAGTGAGGGCTTCAAAAGTACTTTGCTCAATTTGTTAATGTTCTCAGCAATCTGTAGAGGTGTAATTTGCCCATTTTCCACATTTCAATGAACCATCTCTTTAAGGTAATCGATTGTTATTTTTTCCCCTAATTAATGATGAATTTATTTCACTTTTTCTCCAGGAAACTTGCAGCGGATGAGTTGCAGATCAGCATCTCGCAGACGGAAACGTTTCAGCTTCCAAGCGGTGAAGAGATTGAGAAAGAAGATATCCTTTTGCAATTATCAGTAGATATTTCTTTATAGTTTTGTTTCGTTTCTTCAAAAGCAGAAAAAAAGCTCCCTCATGTTTTTTCTGAAGATATATTATGGTTTCATTAGCACATTTATACATGCCCTCAGAAAAAAACAAGTCTGTTCTTTCAATTTGAGGGAAAAAATTTAATTAAGTTTTGTAGTTTACGTTTCAGCTTACGTCACATGTGTATGAAAACATATTTATAACAACATATTATATTCTTTGTACACATGACTTCTACTACCTATTTTGGAGGAATGATAATTCTTTTGTTATTCAAACCGATGCATTGAACTCTATATTCCTGTCTTTTTCTGAAAACTTGAGTGTGAAAGCATACAAAATACACTTCACTGTATTCCTTTATTTTGTCCATAATTATTGCTTTGAATGTTGATTTCTGCTTTCAATGTAACCATGTATGGTTAGAGGTTTCGCGGTCGAGTGGATACGTCGCCGGACTGTCGATCACAAGGTCCTCGGTTCAAGTCCCGCCGCGGCACTAATGCCCTTTGGCAAGACATTGATCTACAATTGCCACACTCAACCCAGGTGATGTTATCAGGTACCTGGCAGGAATTAATTCCTTGAAATGCTGGAGCGCTGTAATGGCAGCTAGGCTAAAGCCGGGGTAATAATAAATACGCCTCGTAATAGAATTTCTAGAAAGACGGCGATATAGAAATGCCTATTATTATTATTATATTGAAGTACGTTGTGAATGTTCCTTGACTGCTCACACCGACCGAGCCCACTGATCTTAGCATGGTCCATCAGAGGATCAAGGAGGTCATGGAGGTACTGGGTGACTTCAAGAATAGGAGAGAAGAGGACAGGTAAGAAAGAGGATTAATACAAGAGAAATTTACATCATATATATCTGTAAAGCGCTTTGAGAGGGCCTGTGGTCCTGAAAAAAACGCTATATAAGAACGAACTATTATTATTATTATCATCCTTGGTATTATGAAAATTTTACTTCATTATCAATTAAAATGAAAGTGTAAACAAAATATAAAAATCTCCCTGAAAGTTACTGAAATTTTTTCTACATTCAGTGATGGAAAATTTGTATTTACCTGCACTTGCTACTCTCCACCCAGGTGTTAAATGGGTACCTGTTAGGATGCGAATGTCCATGTGGTTGAACGAGCAAGTGCGCGCTTGTAAAATGGCGACTGGCTTGAATGCTCCACAGGGAGTGGAAAATGTGCATAAATTGTGTGCGGGTAAGCCTGAATCCGATGACCGGGGTAATAATATATCTGTAAAGCGCTTAGAGACATCCTTGGATCGATGTATTGAGCGCTATATAAACACAGAATATTATTATTATTATTATTATTAAGTTTGTTGCTACCTTCATACAAAAAAAAAAAAATCACCAAATCATGGATATCATCTTAACTGGAGGAGTTATTTCACAAGCAGTTTCATCCTTTTACTGATCTCATTATTGAATGAATTTTCAAGATTTACACTGAAATGTTTGTAATTTGTTTCTTTTGAAGATAATATAATCAAGCTTACATGTATTACACTTAATACTTGATGTTTAACTTTTAAATGTCAACCATTCTTGAAGATGATTTCACTAGTTTTCACCTTTGACCTTTCAGACCTCGCCAGGAGTATGTGACCATGCTACGTCATGACCTTATGACCTACTACAGCTACAATGAATTCCTCATCACAAAGATCATGGACCTATTTCCTCTTTCAGAGGTATGGTAATCTTAAGTCAGGCTTTATTTTTAGAGAATATAGTAACATTAGTTTTTTTTTAAGGTTTTTGTTTTAAGAAGTTTTAGGGACTTGTACTACATAATTACATACATATTATTTTATCAGAATAAATTAATACCTAATGTTCATTAGATATGATTTATTTTGATATACTATGCCTGTTCCATACACTCCCTCTTTAATTATTTGGGTTCAGTATTCTGCAAGTTTTCTGACTTCTAAATAAGAATGTCATTATTAGCTTTTTATCAGATCAAAGTAATACCCAAGGCGCCAACTGTCTAATTTATCTTATGATAATTCATTGATGAACATGTATATATGAAAGAATTACACTGGCCGCCGGTTGAGTACAGGATAAAGTCTAAGGTTTTACTGTTGACATTCATGGCTGTTCATGATCAGGCCCAAAGATATGGGGCTTCCCTGGTAGAAGAACATCATTCTCGTCAGGACTACTTCCTCTCCAAGTTCCACGTACACGACTTTGGATGTATGGTGATCGTGCCTTCTCTTCAGTTGCTCCATGCCTTCGGAACTCCCTTCTACCTATTCTCTGCGACACCAACAAGCTAGAATGCTTTCAGTCAGGCCTCAAAGCCCTTTTTTTTCTTCAGGCAAATGCGTAGTCCGTGACTATCGGAGAAGTGGGCACCTTTGAATGTTTGAAACGGATAAATGGCGCCATACAAATGCTGTGGATCATCATCATTAGATTGTATAGTTTACCTGTGTAGTTTACCAGCCAATACTAAGACTAATTACCTGTCTTTCACGAATCTCCTTCTTCTAGCTGATAGAGTTCCTCGAGGCCAATGAGGTAGCGAGACCTGTCACTATCAGGACCAACTCACTCAAGACCAGGAGAAGGGACCTGGCCCAGGTACGTTTCAGAGCTTCAATAATTTTAAAGTCTTTTTTTTAATCCAGGGCCCCATCTTTTAAAGCCTTGGAAGTCCTCCAATCAATCGCAATCTTTTCCAATGAGGTATCATTTGTTTTATTTGTGATATTACAGAATTTTCAATTTCTAAATCAGATCTGCATTAGGTTGTGGGCCCAGAGTTTTATTTTACTCAGTTTGTTCCTGGAAACTTTACATTGTTCAATAACCACTCGCATCATGTTTGTTTCTGTACTGTAGGCTTTGATCAACAGAGGTGTCAATCTAGATCCAGTCGGTAAATGGACAAAAGTTGGACTGGTTATCTACGATTCAGCTGTCCCCGTTGGTAAGTTTATAAACTTGTTGGAATTAAGATATTCTACAAATAGTGTGAATCATTTCAGGTTTTAATTTTTTTAATTACCGGTAAATGTGTGTTGCTAGTGTACAAAAGCTGCTTGTCTTGCACCTAAAGGTATTCCTGCATGTTAAAGAGTTTTTATTTAAAAAACTCAATTTGTGCTTACTGAAGTAAGAATATTTTTAAAAATACAAATTAATAGATCATGACAGATTCCAATGGACTTCCAATTGACAACTGCTCAGGAGTCAGTATCCTACACCAAATTATGTCTAAACTTCAATCCTACCCCTGACCCTATAACTTTGATGAATTAGGGCCCTTATAAATTTTCAGACTCGCTGAAGCATATGTCCTAGCACCCTTGTTATTCAAAACAGTTTTACCTATAGAGAGGCAACATCTCCAGTGGCATTACAATTCTTGAAAACAACCTTTACCTTTCTTTATGTAGGTGCAACACCAGAGTACATGGCTGGTCACTACGTCCTTCAAGGTGCGTCCAGTTTCTTACCGGTCATGGCTCTGGCCCCTCACGAGGGTGAGAAGATCCTGGACATGTGCGCCTCACCGGGCAGCAAGACGACATATATAGGTGAGATTTCAACTAAAATCTGTGAAACTTCAACTAAAATTACTGACAAATACTACCAGTAGTGGCAAACAAGAATGGGAATGCTGTAATTACCAGGATACTTTCGTCAATGTTTTATTATGCCTCCGTTACAAAGTAGCCGGAGGCATTGTTTTCGGGTTGTCCGTTCGTCCGTACGTCCCGTTCTCATGACCGCGTTATCTGAAGAACCGATTGATGGTTTCCTGCCAAACTTTGGTCATGTATGTATCTTGCAGATCCGATGAACTGATTAGATTTTGGGGTCACGAGGTCAAAGGTCACAGGGCTCATTATGTATGCAAAAACAGCTCGTGATCGCGTTATCTGAAGAACCGATGGATGGATTCCTGCCAAACTTTGGTCATGTATGTATCTTGCAGAGCCGATGAATTGGATTAGATTTTGGGGGTCACGAGGTCAAAGGTCACAGGGCTCATTATATATGCAAAAACAGCTCGTGATCGCGTTATCTGAAGAACCGATTGATGGATTCCTGCCAAACTTAGATCATGTTTGTATCTTGCAGAGCCAATGAACTGAGTAGATTTTAGGGTCATGAGGTCAAAGATCAAATGGTTGTATGAGAAATTGCTTGTTATCACGATATTCTGAGAACCTGTTAATGGATTAAAATTGAACTTGAATTTGAAAAATATCTTCTGTTTTGGTATGTAAAATTGCTCTATGACGGAGGCATCATTTTCGACTGCGCGCAGTCAAAGTTCCATCTAGTTTTTATGAATTTTCTAACAATTGTTAACGGGTCACTTGTTTAACATCACATGACAGTGACCATACAGTGCATGGAGATGAGGAAAAAATACCTCTACAATCCTTAATTTGTTCTCAGACCAAGGGACTGTGCCTCAAGTCCTCTGGAGAAGGTGGTATATAAATCCAGTTATTTTTTGTTACAGCCAATAAAATACATGAAGGAATTTGAATCGTAACTTAGATGATTAGTCAAGAAAAATAACCCCTCAAAAATGTCATTATCGGTTTCAACCACAAAAATTACCTGTACCATATGTCATAATTTTGATTGTAATCCTGGTCTATGTTTTTCTCACTTCATCCTTAAGCTGCTCTGATGAAGAACACAGGAATGCTGTTCGCCAATGATGCTAATAAGAAGAGGGTTAGTGCCCTCGTAGGCAACCTTCATAGATGTGGGATCACTAATACTGTCATCTGCAACGAAGATGGAAAGTCATTCCCTAAGGTGGGCATCTACTGTCTATGGTCGACTGTATCCCTTATGATAACAGATGTGTTGTATTGTAAAAGTGAAGACTCGTTTAAATGCTATCCTCTGAAAAGCTCCGGTTTATCATTATTTGAAGCCTCAGTTTGTCTTCATTTTTTTATAATTTTTTTTATTTGTTTTAGTAGTTCTGTCTTGCGCACTTCCTTTTTGTCTCTTTGTCTGTTTTTGAAAATCTGCCTTCTATCTGCCTTTGTTTTCTTGTCTCTTCTTTGTGTATCTATCTGTCTTCCTTCTTTGTTTTTCTGTCTGGTTGTTTGTATTCGTGGGAAAAGGTCTGTGTGCGTGACTTTGCTTATTTTAAAATTTGTTCTATATCCTTTCTGTCTTGTTTTGCACAAACCTCCATTTCTGTCTCTTTCTACTCCCTTGTATATGATTTGATTTTGGCTTAACATACATTTTCCTTAGACTGCAGCACGACTTTATCTCAGGCTTTAATATCCAAACGGTGAAGAAAAAACTTAATTTAATAATCCCTATCACTATGTAGAAAATTACATTGAAATAAGATGTCTTTCTCTTTTGTTGTGTTTGTCATATTTTGTCTGTTAACATATTCCTTTTGTCTTTTTAGTCTTCCTCTTTGATTGAAAATAAATGTCTTGATTGTCTAAATATGAAGCTTTTGTAATCTCACCCCAGGTAATGGGCGGCTTTGACCGAGTGTTGCTGGACGCCCCCTGCAGTGGTACAGGGGTCATCGCCAAGGATACAGCGGTCAAGCTTAGTAAGGATGAGGGAGACATCCAGCGATGCTCTCACCTTCAGAAGGAGCTCATCCTAGCTGCTATTGATTCCATTGATGCTAACTCTAAGACGGGAGGATACCTCGTCTATTCTACATGCTCGATCATGGTGGGTACAAAGAGTGACACATCAGTGATACCCAAGGGATTGGGTACCTTTGTCTCAGATTCTGAAAACAAATCCTGGATTTAGCTCATGCTGCAATGATAATGATAAGCCTTTAGGTCAGTCAGGAACCCCATGACTTTTACAAGCTGATCGCTTGTCTGATTATCCAGATATTTATGATTTGAAGTCGAAATTTCAAAATTTGTTTTCCTAAGAGTTTTTATAACACTACAGTCTTTTGGGAAAAATGATCATTGTGAAGCGCAATTTTTATAGGGCTTCAATATTACACCAAATCACAGACACTAATAACAGGTAGGGCCATGCATCTCAGATTTAACATTGTTAAACGATGCCGTTTTGATTTGGCTTTTACTGTTTGATCCCTTCCTAATGATCTAAACCTCCTAAAGGTTTTCTCTCTCTTTCACTATTTCTCTTTCTCTCTTTCCCTCTTTCTCTCTCTTCACTCTCCCTCTTTCTCTCCCTCTCCACTCCCCCCTCTCGCTCTCTCCCTCTCCCTCTCCCTCTCTCCTAACTCACTCCGTCCCTCCCTACTTCTCTTCCTCCGTTCCTCCATCTTTCTGTCTCTCTTTCTCTGTACCCATCTCTCTGCTAGATCATGGTAGGAACAAAAGCTAAATTTTAAGATAAAGTTGAGTTGAAGCCATGTTATTAAATTGTGAAAGAATTATCAGAAAGATATCAAAAATGGTTGAATTTGGCAGCAGAAGGAGCATTGTAAAAATATTGAATATAGTGAGCATAGAAGAGAAATATATGATAAACATGATAAACATTATGTATAAGATAAAAGTAACAACAGTAGTTGAATTTATTACATGTTTTTCCTGCTGAATGCTATTATTACTCCAGCTGTAGCCTATCTTCAACGATAGGATATTACTTTTTATACAACACCTACGTGGATCTTTGTCATTTGATTGGAGGATTGTTGGTCACATGATATTCAATAGATGGTATATTGCACGGTCGTGCATTTTTGGTTATATGCGCCGTGCATTTTTGGTTATATGCGCCGTGCATTTTTGGTTATATGCGCCGTGCATTTTTGGTTATATGCAGACTGCGTACCTCTCAGTCGTGCGCGCGCGTATCCCTGCGTGTATCTGACGCGAAGGCAATCTCAATGTAATCGAGAAGGCTTGACTCCAACTTTAATTTATCTTTAATATAAGGAGTAAAGCATAATTTGTTGATTAACGTTCTATTAGATCTTCTTCGATGTTGTATAAAACAAATAATGAATGTTTTTCATTCGTTCAATAGTGCGAATATTTTCATTCGTTGAAAGACGCCTCGTTGAATAGAATGTTAATCTTTCAACTCATGAAAATATTCGCACTATTGAACTCATAACCATTCATTATTTGTATACTATTGGTTACCCATTGCCCACACCCGGGTGGAGAGTGGCAAGTGAGGATGAATGTCTTGCCAAAGGATGCGGGTTTTGAACACCATACCTCGTGACCCACAGTCCGGCGACTTAACCACTAGACCACAACATGTAATATAGATTGTGAATTATCATTTTTATTGTTTCCATGGTTACAGGTTGAAGAGAATGAATGGGTGGTTGACTATGCCCTCAAGAAGCGTAACGTCCGACTAGTACCGACAGGGATAGACTTTGGTCAGGAAGGATTCTCAAGGTAACATAACTTGGGGGTGTTTCACAAAGATCCCAAGTCAAACTTAACTCTAAGTTGGACTTAAATATTATGGAGAGCCATTTGTAGCCTTAAAATTAAATCATTCAAAAGCAAAAAATCAAGTATTTTAGACTTTTTATAAATTCCACATCAAGAACATGAAATCTCCTTGATAATAGAAAATATGAATGATTTGAATCAACATTTATGCCTTTTGTAAAGCGCTTTAGAGACATTTGTATTAAGCGCTATATAAAAATTAAATATTATTATTATTATTTAAAAAATATTTTCATAAATGCTAACAGCTTTCCATAATTTGTTAAGTCCAACTTAGAGATAAGTTTAACTTAGGATCTTTGTGAAACACCCCTCAAGTCTCTCATGTTTCTCATGTTTCTCATATTTTCAAAGAAAGTTTTGAATTTGTTTGCCTTGTGCTACTGTACATGTAGGTTATTCTATTTTGGTCTTCAAATCATTAATAGGACCCCATTAGAGAACACTAGCATTATGTAAATTTCACTACAGTCTATGATTTACAATGTTTACTGTAACTCTTTTTTAATATGGTTATGAAAATAGAGGCAAAAGTTTTGTTATGTATGAGGGAATAAATTCTCTGTAATTAAATATTAAAACATATTATGTGTACAGGACCCTTCTTGAAAGTGTCTTTGTTATTTGACACTACCACAACTTCTAAATGAAATTACAAATAGATATATGAATTTTGTTATTGACTGAAATAATTGAACAGGTGTAAAATGGTATTCCTATTCAGTGTTACTTATCCAAACTTAACATTCTTTCAATGATCTGCGTGTAGGTTCAAAGCCCGTCACTTCCACCCGTCCCTGAAGCTGTCTAGACGTATCTATCCTCACACTCATAACATGGATGGTTTCTACTTCGCTAAGCTCAAGAAACTATCTAATAAGATCCCAGGTGAGACCCTCAACTTTTTTTTCTTTTGATAATTTTTTTCTGTCACCCCAACCCTTACAAAGTATGAACATTTGGTTTTATAGCTCTAAAGGATCTAGAAAGGGGGTTAGGAAGGCTATAAACAGCCTATATAGCTACCTTTTTAAAGTTTGCATGATAGTTTTACATACACCCCTGTAGTTGGTTTGAGGATGTCTGTTCATATGTCTGGTATTAAACAAATTCTTTATCAATATAGATGAAGACACATCATCTGGTAATTTGTCTAAAACAATTTTAGCCCATTCAGCCCTATTATGAGAGGGTGTAAAATATGTCTGAATAAAGAAAATAAAATAAATGTATAGACTTCATTTCATCTCTTGAACATATATTTTGAAATTTTGTAAAGATCATGTAAGTTTTGCTGACTCAAAAGTGCTTGCATTCATTTACTTGGAAATCACATTGTGAAAAGTGAAAATATTCTTAAATTCAATTTCATTTTTATTGAAGAAACGCCTAGGTCCTGTCTTAAAAAGAGTGAGAATTGATTGCAATCGATCACATTTCCTCCAGTCAATCACAAACTTACAATCACCTATATCTCACTCACTGAGTTCCAATTGATATGAATGTCAAATTCAGCTGCGATTGATTTAAATCGATTGCAGCTTTATACAATACTATGACCTTATTTTTACTAGTAATAAAAAGGAATTGAGAAGTATCCAATAATTCATTTCCCCTGTTCTCTCATCATATTTCCTTCAATGTGATAGAATCTGAGAAGAAAGAGTCTGAGCCAGTGGACGATGGGGACAACACAGAACCAGTAGAGATGAAGGGAGAGGAGGAGCAAGTAACCATGGAAACCACACCTAAATCAGGCAAAGGAGGAAAGAAGAACCAGATGAAAGGTTCACCCAAGAAACAGAATGGAAAGATGAAGGATGGACAGAAGGGCAAGGTTGATGAAGGGAAGGGACAAGGAGGGAAGGGAAAGGGAAGGAAGAGGACAATGTCACCGGCAGTCCAAAAGAGGAATAAGAAAAGGAAAGATGGAAAATCAGTTCCCTCCTCTGATGTTGCCGAGTCCAAAGAAGAGGAGAGCCCCAAAGTGCCCAAATCACCGAAGGGGAAGAAAGGAATAAAGCAAGGAAAAGAAAGTGAGAAGGAAGCGGTTAAAGGAACTGTTGATAGTAAGGAAGAAGTGAAGAAGGATCAGGGTGGAAAGACGAAGAGCGGATGGAAAGTCTCGGTCATGAAGAAGAAAAAGATGAACGTGACACCTAAAGGGGGAGCTCCAAGGCCTAAGAGCTTTGGTGGTAAGGGAGCAGGCAGTGCAGCCTTCAGGAAAGAGAAGAAAAAGAAGAGAAATTCAGCTGGGTCTGCAGACTGAGACTACTCTGTTGATTATGATCATCAAGAATCGGATCATTTCCTTTTAATATCAGGGACTTTGCTATCACACAAAACTCTCTCTGTAGGAGTCCATGTAGAGTTTTATTTTCTAGCAAATTGCTAGATGCGAGTTAATTTCTTCAAAGTACTAAAGATCATCTTGTTTGTTAAGATCCAGAAAGATGTCAGTTGTATTCTATGTAGAAGTGAATGACTTATTACCATCTGGATCTCAGACTATGTGCTAATTTTCAATCTTCCACAGAACGTCAGCTTTTTAAAACTATTTGTGACAAATTATGATAATTTGTACATTATATTTTGATGAAACACTAATTGTATTACCAATGAGTTGAGTCCTTACTCTTTTAGATTTTATGTTGTAAAAAAACATATGTTGTACCATGATGCCTAAAACATTTTCCTTGCAGGGCATTTTTAATTTTGTTGTTGGGGTGGGAGGGGGGGGGGGGGGGTTAAAGAAGGTGGTTTACCACATCTTGGCATAATTGCATCATGCATGTTTCTATGCGCTTTACAAAACAATACAGAAAGAGTGGGAATGGTGCACTGGGTTCATAATTGCGAGATCTTGCGAAGTGCTAAATAGATATGTTTTCAAATTGCTTCTGAACTTCTGAAATATGTTTCATATGTTTATGAACTTCTCATAACTTGTCCAACAGACTTTGGTTGATCAGGCTGGATGTCTGAGTTTAAGCCATAGGCAGATCTCGAATGGGAATGAATGATTTCCAGATCACCCCTTTCAAAACGAAAAGTCTGTCGCAATCTATGCGATGCTTCTCATTCAAGAATCACAGACTAGGGATGTCAGTTTTCAGACCCTGACACCTCTCAATTGCAGGCTTCTTCAGGCTTCATATAGTCACATTAATAAAAATCATTGCCTAAGTGATTTTTACTCCCAAGAAAAAAGAGAAAAGTCTTCGGTTTAATTTCTCTTCCACTTGTCTTTAGGGGTTTGATTTCATTTGTTGATTAATAATCAGTTTAAGATGTAGAGCCTCAAATACTAGGTGGTTTTCATAGAGAAGACATGAAGTTAAGCAAAAATCTTAATTTGGTCAAAAAGTTCCTGAGGCAATTTCGGTATTAACCTGGTGATATTGTACAGCATGTATAAGACTTGAACATGTCAGAGTCTCTTTTCAGTCCAACTGCCTTATACTGGGTTAAACCAACTGGTGTCCTTGGTAGACTTCAAGGGTTTCAAGATTCAAGATTTGATTGTATAATAATACAGAAATTTGTTTTCCAATTGTGTAACATGTAATATGTGAAACATAAGCCAGAAGGGCGTCAAGACTCTATAAAGAAAAAGTCTATGAGCAGGTACGGTCCTCTGGCTTTCAGCACACAACATAGCAAGACTTATTTATATAAGAATTTTGAATAGAATTCTGAATCACATCATGAGTAATTTCAGGAATGAATATAAATGTGAATATGAAACTAGTTTGGACCATTTGTCTACATCCTATCTGACTAACCTGTATCCACCTCTGTAAAAATGGCTGGTAGTATATAATGTGACGCATACCGGTATAGGTCTGTAGGATGAATTCAGTGAAATATGCTTGAAAATTTCATGTGAAATTAAAATTATCCTCTTTTTCATCCCAGCAGATCAGGTGTACAAAAATATTTGAACATTCATGACATTTTTGAAGATGACAGAAATAAATCATTATTTACTCTTTGAAATAACTACTGGAGTTTTTTCCCCCATTTCAAGTATAATTGCATGAATTAAAGTTGTGTCGTAAAAGTTTGCTACAAGCAAAATATGATGCTGATTATAATGATGAGAGGGATGGTTACGATGATGATGATGAAAGATGAAGGATAATGTTAAAAGAGAATAGTAATGATACTTGTAAGTATGATCAGAAAGATAATACTAGAGGATGATAGTGATGATGATTAATGATGATGATGGTGTAATGGAGATGCTTTTGATGATTGTACTGACGATGGTGATGATGTTGAGAAGGAGGTGACACATGTGGGTAGTTTTTAAAGTCCCACTGCACTACTTGTAGCTACTTGCGCCCTCTATATAGCAAACAATGCCTAATCGATGCCCATGAACCCCCTTTTCTTATGTTAATAGAGAGCTGATTTGATTAGATAACCACGTGACAGTGGCCTTGTAGGGAGGTCTGCTCTTAGTGGTGACAAGGTAAAACTGATGGTGGTGATGAAAATCCGACACCTTTTGTTTTTGTGTAGGCTTGAAGAATAGAAGGAAAAAAATCGGCATCCATGTCGGCAAAGTAGGACCAACCGTCTCTTTTCCATTTGAAATCTTCTAGCAATACCCCTTAACTACGGAGGCCGGTTTACAGAAAGCACCAATGTCTATATTGTATATGATGATTGTGAAGATATTGATAATAATATCTCAAAGATCAAATTGAATATGAGGTTCGTGTAGATGGGTCACGATTATTTAAAACAATAATGGACTAAACAGTTCATCTTGAATAACTCTGTGTGCCATGCACATGATCTCAGTGCGCCACATTACATGGAATGGTCATACCAAGGGATTCGAGATCATTTAAATAATTATAGTGTAAAATTAATCTACACAGGTGTTCAAATGGTTGTCATCTACCTTTTCAAGAAAGAAAAATCGGTGATTTTGCAAAGAATTTTGTATACTGCAAAGAGCAACCACTCTGGCTCTGTTAATTGATTTATATTGTTTTGTGCTAATCGGCGCTTGTGGCAAATGGATGTCAAGATTTTAATTTTAGGCGTCACTAGTTCACAGGCATTTATATTGTTCAATATAGATGAAGACGTCACGTACCACGCAGCGATGAGATATCAAGGAATTGCAAACACCAAAAAAAAAAGAGATACCTTTTTTTTTGCTCTGCGATCAATATCCTCTTACCAAGATTTCAACTTAAACCTACCCTAAAACCCTATTGCAACCCTAACCTTTATCCCCGGGGGTCTCAGTCATGTAGGAATATTGTAAGCATGCGTGATCACAGGTCTTCCAGACAACCCCTAAACTAAAGTACCCCTTTATCTGACATTTTTGGAACACGGAGTGGGGGGGGGGGGGGGATAAGACTCTCCGCATTGCTTCCCAACGTTTTCCACTAATCAAATAATGTTTATTCAAAGCATCTAAATAATTGACTTGAATACGTGTTTTGGATTATAAAACTTTCTTTGAAGATTTCATGGTCATACCTTTTTTCCAAATGTGTCATGAGGTAATTGGTCTGATCATTAAACATATAACAGGAGAGCACGCGACCTTAATCTTGTGGTGCAATCCATAATTTTTTTTTTTCAACAAGTAAAACTTATTATAGGAAAGCCTCATGCTAAAAAGGAAGACTGACTGACGTACCCGTCTGTACGGTGAATGATTATGAAGAAACAAGTTTGCTAATTTCGTAACAACATTAGTTCTCCGTCTCAGACAGATGCGTTAATCCCGGCGCTAATCCGCCATTGTTACAAAGGGAAGTTTAGTTTGTTTCTATTTTTACTCGAACAAAAGATAAGCTAATCTATGGGCATCATTATAGTTCGATCCATAGTTGAGTATGCATGGCCTTTAATCACCTCTTCAGTCCACAGTGGAAAGCCTTTT
Organism: Strongylocentrotus droebachiensis; assembly: GCA_035222895.1. Taxonomy (NCBI): domain Eukaryota; kingdom Metazoa; phylum Echinodermata; class Echinoidea; order Camarodonta; family Strongylocentrotidae; genus Strongylocentrotus; species Strongylocentrotus droebachiensis. The sequence continues at coordinate 204,787 of JAVYIG010001830.1, forward strand.
CTGTTTGTGCCCCCCAACTTTGGAACAAACTTCCCCATGAAATACGCGAGTCCCCAACTTTGGAACAAGCTTCCCCATGAAATGCAAGAGTCCCAACTTTGGAACAAACTTCCTCATGAAATACGCGAGTCCCCAACTTTGGAACAAACTTCCCCATGAAATGCAAGAGTCCCAACGTTGGAACAAACTTCCCCATGAAATACGCGAGTCCCCAACTTTAGAACAAACTTCCACATGAAATGCAAGAGTCCCAACTGTAGAAACCTTCAAAAGTAAACTTAAAACGTATCTGTTCAATATGTAATGTAGTCATATTTCGTTTGTTAATTTTATAAAGCCTTATGTAAATATTAGTTTTTATAATATAATTGTTGATAGGAAATTGTTATGCGAATTATGTACAATGTATAATATTGTAACTTGTAAGGTAATTTTTATTATGTATTTTTGTTAAGCGCTTAGAAACATCGTATAAAGCACTTTTTAAAAGTAATATATTATTATTATTATTATTATTATAAAGTAGGGTTAAGATGCATGTAAGCCTATATTGTTTTGACTTTCATCACGGTTCAATTCACCCTCTCTCTCTTTAGCTCGATCCGACCCCTCAGTCTTTTTCTCACTCTCCCGAATTCGTTTTCCTTTTGCCATCTTACAATATATCTCATAAAACATGGACATAGAAATGCGTTTGGAAGCTTTAGTTTTGAAATTATTTATGGAGGGTAGAGCCCTGCCTTGCCCCCCTCCCCCACAGAATCGACACCTTTTAAACAAACTTTAACAAAACAGGGTATGGATTATATCATTCCAGTTGCGGGGGGTAGAAAACCAAACAAATTCCGAATGTGTTCCTATTCATACAAATGCTTCCATTTAAACGATAAACCATGCTCAAGAAAATTCACAGTCACCAAATGCTAAAACAAATCTAGGGTTCTTGATAACCATTGTGTAACTGACAAATTAAAACATTTAATATGAATTTGTTATCGTTCATTGATGTACATTCATGAGTAGTAAGAGAAATATAGTAGGTCAAATATACAACATTTAAAATCTTATAAAATTATATATATTTACAATATAGTTTGGCAAATGTTGTGCCAAATTGGGAATTAGGTATAATATAATATAAAATGAAATAATCTTGTTATTCTAATATACAATTTACAAGGGAAATTAACAATACTGATACAATTTCTTGTTTTGGTCGTGGTTTGTTTTGTCAAATTGCTAGTTGAAAAAGAGGAATGATCTTTGGTAGTTTTGAGTTAGCTTCGATCTGTTTCTTATTTAATAAAAAGTTGTTGTATAACAATAATCATTTTTAAGTAGAATTGTAAACGGCAATGGGGCATAGGCCGTCTTTGCGCTTGGTTTATTAGGCATACTAGCATGACTAGTTTCGATCTGAATTGCACAACAAAATACCTTTTAATTGTGTAATTTTCGTATTTTACACCCTCTTTTTTATTTTTTATATTTATTCTCTAAAAAATGCGTATATGCATGTATATATATATAGATATATATAGTTGTGGTTAAGTCCATGGCTGGACACCACAATGCAGCCATTATTATATAATACAGTGATTTGTTTTCTTTCTTCAGTATATATAATCTATCTCCAATTATCAACTGAATACGGAAAGTGGTGGTTCATGTCTTTTAGTTTACAATAGAACGCATACAGTGGAACAAGTCTCTTGATGTACTATTTTATCTCTCTCCTCATACTTTCCGTGTTGTCTCTTTTTCGTGTGAGGCGACTTCGTAGGTTTAAGCAAACGTTTCCCGCGGGATTTCCTTTTCGTCTTCATTTCTGTATGTCTTTTAGACGCAAACGAAAAGCTCGATGACCGTCCCGAGTCCCTACTCGATAACCGTTCGTATTTCTCCGAAGCAATGCGATATTTCGTACCAGCGTCGACATCGTCACTCTCTCTCTCGCCGTCGGTGCTCGAGTTGGACTCGTTTCCGGAAGATGAAGAACCACTGACGGACGAACAGCTATCCGAGCCGCTCGATGATGACGACGAACTGGACGATGAACACGATTCCGAGTCCGAATTTGAATCCGAGGAACCTGAGCCCGAATCACTTCCTGACGAAGATCTATGAATATAATAAAGTGTAAATTGATTTAAACACTGGATCTACGTCGTAACTCGACTGCAAGACTCCAAAAAATTGAATCAAGTATGATTTTAATTCCGTATTGTATATCACATAGAAATCATATACGAAAGGTGATTTTTTTTTCTCGAAAGCCTTTCAGATTTTGTTTCAATTATTATAAGAGCGGCAGAACTTAAGAGGAACAGTCGTCTTGATAATTTTATAAAAGGGCCTTTATAGATATAAAAAATAAAATCAAAAAGTCCAAGAATAGTCTTTAAGTTATTTCGTTGCGATCCATGTCTCAAAATATAGTCGTACATGTGCCCCTTTCCCATTGCATAATATAGTAGTGCGATGGGCTATATCTTCACACTTAGATACCACTGAGCGATGGGGATATCAAGAAATTGCAACAAACACACAAAAAAGAGATAATTCCTTTTTTGCTCCGCGATCAATATCCTACTCTTACCGAGATTTCAACTGCAACCCTAACCCTAATCCTGACGTTAAACCTACCCTAAAACCCTATTGCAACCCTAACCTTTATCCTACATCTTTGGCAAAATAAAGCCAGGAGCAACTGTCTGTCGCCGGTGCATAATTTTTTTGTTTTCATAGATTTTTATTCTTTTCTCTCATAAAGAAAATTTCACATAATTTATAACATTTTATACAAAATTACAAATAATATTCAACTTTGCAAGTGAACATTTACCTATAAGGTTACAATTAATTTTTCATATTAAATATATTTGCAGATGAAGTTACACATTTACAGAAGAAAAATAATCACATAAACGAAATTATAGTTTCACATTTTAAACAAATCGCACATAATTTTTTTTTTTACAATTTCCTCGTCCAGCTTGCATAAAAATTTCCAATTATTTCTTGTCTTTTTAAAATTTCCTTTAAAGAGAAAAAAGGGTTATGATAAAAAGAAGGAGCGCCTAGTAATAGGCATGATAGGATGGTGCCGTGGAAATCAAGCTGGCACTGACAGGTTGAAAACACCCCAAGTCCGGTGTTTAAAACAGGCTTTTGTGTACTACGAGCCGGACTTTGGTGCGTCAAAAGTACCCCTTTACCGGACATTTTGGTAGCACGCATGGTATCCCTCCGATCACGGAGTGGGGGGCCGGGCTGGCACCTCAATTAAAGACGGATAAATGGTCGGAGAGGTCATAAGGCTCTACACATTGATTCCCGACGTTTTCCACTAATCAATCGATGTTTATTCAAAGCTTCTAAATAATTGACGTGAATACGTGTTTTGGATTATAAAACTTTCTTTGAACATTTCATGGTCAGTTTATCCACCCAAGTGACCCAACCGAAACTAGATCAATAATTGCCGAATGGCATGTGTCAGCGATGATGAAGCAAGAAAATGTCAGTTAATTTGCGGAGACTTTACGTCAATTTCCTTTTTATGCAAATTGGTATTTCGCCCCTCATTTTGGTTTTCTCGACATATTTCAGAAAATCATCCATGTACAAAGGTTTGATTAATAGAAATTTATTTCCTTTTACCTTCATAATTTTGTTGTATTTTTAAATTTTAATTCCAAGGCTTGAATTGTTAATTTGAAAACAGAAAGTGTTATTTATATAATTGTGATCAAAGTGCAAGTTATACTGTGCTTCAGCCCCAGGAAGGTTAAAGTTAATTCATTGCCGTCACTTCAACTTAACTTGACTTAACTCATCTGTTAAAGCATAAAGTTTCAACAAGTAATATACACAAGTTTGTTTAATTTTCCAATTTTCTCTCTGAAGGAAATTATTTAAAAAATCATATATATTGTGGGAAAGAAAAGAAATAATTTGAAATTTATATGCAAACTGGTCAAAGGAAATAGTGAAAAAAATGTGAAAATATAATTTTGTTTATGTGAATATTTTTCATCTGTAAATGTGTAAATTCATTTATTTATAACCTTGTATGGAAATGTAAATGTTCACTTGCAAATTTATTTAGACCTAGGCCTATGTGAAGATTATTTTTTAATTTTGTGTACAATATGTTATAAAATATGTACAATTTTCTTTATGAATAAAGAGAATTAAAAACCTATGAAAACAAAAGAAATTCCCGATGAAAATTTAAACATACTTACTCGGTACCAGATGCTGATGATGAGACGGACGATGAGCCGGACGACGATTGTCCACTCCTGATCGTCCTCCGTCTCGAGCCAGAATATCTTCGACTCGATTCACCATGCTGTCTCGACGTCGAACTTCGGAGACTTCGAGTAGAGCCCTGCTGGTTGAGTTCAAGGGTGTGAGGAGGAGGAGGAGGAGGAAGATCTGCCGACATCGAATCTTGGAGATTCGATGCTGAATTAGTCAAAGCTGATTCATTCGTCAGATGAAATAATGACGGATCACGATGGTCATCATCGACGGTTTCATGGACGTCCTTCTGCATGTCTGAAAGAAGTTTTTCATCCGGTAAGGCATTGCAACTTGAATCGTCTACGACACCGTCTTCGTTCTGCCGTGTGGGGTTTTTCATACCGTCATCACCATCAATATTATTGTCAGAATACCGGGTCTCATCTTGCTTATTTCCGACGTCATCTTCGTCCTCGGATTTTTCGGGATCTGTTCTCCTCTCATTAACATCATTGTCGCTCTGGTTCGGGGTGGAGACCATCTTGGCATCGACATCGTCTTCATTATGATCGGATCTAGGCTGTTCGTCGTCGTCATCATCTACTATCTCATGCTCGCTCGTTCCGTTGTCATTATTCCCACTAGTTACTGGACTTTTGTTTCTGTCATCATCGCTGTGATCTTTGCCGATATTTTCACTGTCTTCCTTGTCGACGTCTAAAGCTGCTTTATCGTCATCAGGCGAGGCACATAGACTCGTGCGAGACGCACCGACTCCCGCGAACGTTATCCGACTTGGTAGGCCCTTGCCCTGCTCATCGTCCGGTGTTAATATCATTTTGCGGTTTAAAAAAAAAAGAGATTTGCGTTGTCCGAATGTGGTTTAAATGAAGGCTGATGGTTCGTGTAGAATGAAGACAGTCACTATGTCTTGAGGCAGAGAGTCTCAGGAGTAACAGGCATGCGATTGTAAAAATATTAAGTTAGCTAATGCCGTCGAATTAATATCTGATTTTGTATTTTCCACTAAGCATTGTAGATGGTCAACTATCCTCTAGAAGTGTAAGGTTGCGCCAATTACTCAATAAAATATTCCAATGCTATTTTGACGAAGTAATTTACATCTGAATTTGCTGTATGACAATGTTGGAGCTGATGCGAAAAATGATAATTCAAATAATGACAAACAACAGATAACTATTCCAGAACAAAATCACTACACATTTTTAGAAGAGATTCCATCTCGCCAAAAGTGGACATGTTTGAAAGAGAGCAAGATGTTGTGCCCAAGCGGTGTTTCGTGAAATAAAGGTCCGGCTCGCTGACAACTTGGAGACACTTGTTTTCTTTGTCCCCGTCATAAACACTACTTGCAACCCAATCGAGTGCATTCTATTCTGGTTTAATGAACACGCCCACTCTTTCCTCCCATGTCCCACATAATAGGACATAGGTGCCCAACGATCGTAAATAGGCTGTTCCGAATGAAATGGGGGTGATTAGTTGATGCCTTAATCGCCTGTTTAGGTTTTTAGACAATACCAAACATGCCGATTATAAGAGAACAATATGTCTACCAGCCTTGCTGTTCGGGGCTCAATTCTTAATTGGTCATTCTTTTCCTTTCGTGCGTTGCACATTACGCCATTGCGCACAATATTAGAAATGAGACTTGTGGCGCTGTAGACGCAATAAAGACATAACCATTAAAGTTAGGGAAATTAAGATTTCCTTGCGAAGAGTATCGGAGCAGAAAACACAGTTATTTAAGAATGGTGGAAATTGCTTCACAACACAATTGTTAAAAAATACACTTTCCTCATCACCATGGTAACAGCTCCCCTGCAGTGATTTAATCCTTTAAATGTCAATTGATTGCTCTCAAAATGGGTCATCATGATACAGCACCATGAGAGATTCTAGGTATCCACGTATATTCACAGAATAATATTGGTTACTATAGGAGCATGTAAATATTTTATAGAATGTCACACAAGAGTTTACTTCTCTCTCTCTCTCTCTCTCTCTCTCTCCATCTCTCTCTCTCTTTATCTCTCTTTCTCTCTCTCTCTCTCTCTCTCTCTTTCTCTCTCCCTCTCTCAATTATTGATGGCTGAAATATCCAATCTTACAGCGTTTCATTATGCAGATATGTATTAACGGGACATCTATATATAACCCCACATGGCACATTAACAGGACATCATAAAAAGTGGTATATTACCCTAACCCTAACCCAAATTCAAAACAATATAACTAATTGAACTAATGACTAATGAATAAACATATTGTTTCTTGGGAGGCCTATAAGTTTCCTCTGCCTGCAAATGTACGTAGAGGGCAGTAATTCTATTGTTCAATCGTTAACCACGTCTACTCAATGACTCATTTCTTCACTACATAATGTCCGTGTAATGACGCTGTTAGATGTATATATATACAGTATATAAATATACTGTTTTAATCATTATTATTATTATTATTATTGTTATTATATAAAGGAAATTTCTTGTTAGTTTAAAAGTTTCGGAAAACTTGTTATACATACTATTATATGTACATGTAGTATGAAAATTCAAAGGAGAGGAATAATTTGCGTCGCGTTTCAATTGTTCCCCCTTAATCCTGCCTTCCTCTTTTGGAAGTAGCTGAAGACGTTGACAAAAACTGGAAATAGGAAATATATATATATATACACATATACATATATATATGTGTGTGTGACTGCATTTGAGGCCGAAGAAAGAAAACAATAGACAACGGTCTCACAGGATCATTATTGAACATTTATTCTTGATTCAGGTGTTCCGTTCGTTTCACTCTGTGAAAACTGTATCAATGAGACACAAATGAAAGCCTCATAATGTGGATAATAACATCAGTTATATACCTATCCAAACATCAGCTACACTTTTTGTTGGTATTTAGTATATAAACTTGGATGAAGTATTAATAAATAAACATGTGGATGCAAAATTTCTCCAGTACCATGTTTTCACTGTTTGACTGTAGGATGAGTTGCAAGGTGGCGCTATTTCTCTATAGTTTTTGAGGACCTTGAGTTCTATTGCATGTACAATGTTGGGCAACAGACATACATAGAATCAGTATGTCAAAGGTGCACTAACTTCATGTGATTATGTAGAAAAAAACATCTTCCTAACTTTACGATGAAAATGACAGAGTAATATGTGATGAATCACCCAAATATAGTATGCGCTCTATAAGTTTACACTGTTATTATTACTATTTCAAAGGAGAAAAAAGTACATTTTCAATCAACTTTCACTACATATTTACAGATGAGTGACATATAAAGTATCAATATTTGAAATATAATACTGCAAACAACATTCCTAACTGTCTTGTATATTAATCAATAAAATAACCATACCATACAAAAAACTATGACTTCATTTCTTATCATGTATGGTTTAGCATCCTTTATTCGTCATGCTCCAGAATACTGAAACTGGAAATAGGTTTCATAAAGCACCCTGCTAATTTGTTGTTATAATTGCTATACATATTTATAGCATCATTGCTATATCATTATCACCAATCATCATCACCCTTCTAGTTGTTTTCCTGTACTTATAATCATCATCATTATCATCATTGAAATGCCCACCAAATATTTGGCTTTGCCTACAATATTCCATCAAAGTATACTAAATAAATAAATTCAAAATATGTTATGCAATAACACATTTTAGATTCAGCTTTAGATTCAGCTTTGGATTCATCTTTGGACTCAGCTTTAGATTCATCTTTGGATTCAGCTTTAGATTCATCTTTGGATTCAGCTTTAGATTCATCTTTGGATTCATCTTTGGGTTACAGTTTTTGAGCGTCAAGTAACGCCTGGCGGGAATGCTCCCCGGGGAGTGGGCCAGTATTGAATCCAATGACCGGGGTAATAGTATGATGTAAAGCGCTTAGAGACATTTGTATTAAGCGCTATATAAAAGCGGAATATTATCATCATTTGTTTATTATTATTGCTAAATAATAGAACAATAATGCTTACAAATTGCAACACCGTATCCTTCTTGAAAAAATAACAAAGCAGAGATGAATATATATTTATATAGGCCCACATTCAAAAGAAAACACACAGACAAAGCACCGCGTCAAAATAATGCCCATCCGATAATGCCTTTCACATAATTTAATTTTAAAATCGTCTTCTCTTTATTTTTATTCTAATCCTGTCCATAATGATTTTGTCCATCTTTAATACTTGTTTTATTTTTAATATGAAGATCCAATCGGAGGCTTCTTATCTGTTCTAAAGGGCCTACATCGAATCTACTTGCTTATATTCTACCAACAATGTGTAAACTTAACACAATTTGTTTTTATATTACAATTAATTTGCAATATTATATCATCTAAAGCTTTGATTAAAGTCTTGTATTCTAACATGTGTCATGTTCTTGTAATCATTTTCCTAGTCCTACCCGGCAGGATTTGAATATATAACTCTTAGGTATCATACAGTACATGTATATATTTAACTGCTTTTTTTTCTTCAATTGTGGCGTTCTTTTGAGACAGTGATTTTCCAAATGGCAGTTTCTTCTTGTACGCCACTTTTTACCAAAGGTCTCACCATGGGGCAGAAGTCAAAGATGAAAACAATATTCGACGTCCAAATGATTTTCTTTCCCTTTTACCTTGTATTCATTACATCTTTCTACATTTCTTGTCAGAAATGTTATTTTTGTACCTCTCCTATAGTTTGAGATTTGATACTCATACCCGTGTATTTCAAGACACGTTATTAAGTATAATGATGATGGCAGGATTGTATCGCCTGTGCAAGATGTTACCATGCACTCAAAATAGCACATGTGTTAAGCATATTATACCCGTGTATTTCAGAACATATAATTAAGTTTAATTATGATGGCAGGATTGTATCGCCTGTGCAAGATGTTACCAAGCATTTAAAAAAGCACATGTGTAGTAACCCCTCTTACTACAAACTAAAACAAAACACATGAATAGCCTTGGTTGTAAAAATTACATAAATGTAATACTACCTTGCATATCTCGTATAGCGCATACCAATATTATAGGCCCGATTTCACAATGGAAGTTTACATTTAACCCACGGCTTTATAAACCGTGGGTTATTTAGCCATAGCCTAAACTTAACCCACGGTTTAAATGCCGTCTGTACTAGTTTGGCTAGGAGGGATTAGACCACCCAGGGTGGTTACTGACAGGTGGCTATCTCATCAACTCAGCTCTCAATCAACATAAGAAAAAGAGGATCATGGGGACCAATGGTCACCGATTAGGCATTGTTCTCTATATAGCTACATGTAGTACAGTGGGGCTTTAAACCTCGCTCGGTATTTACAAAGCGAGGTTTAACTAAACCCATGGTCGAAGCTCGGTGGTATGACGTTATATGACGCGTTAAAGCATGGGTTAAAATCTAAACCTCCTTTGTGAATTCGGGCCATAATGTCTCAACACGCCTACCCTAGAAAAATACCCTGGCTTTGGATAATATTCAGTTGATCCGATATATACCCGTGTAGTACAATGCATCCATCGTGTGATATGCGATGTTCAGACTGCTGTATATTTGCATTGAAAAAATATTTTAGAAAAAAGGCAGCACTGAATAAAGATTACATTTATGCATAATTTTAAAGCAGAAGACATTTCTAACATGTTGCATAGGGTTCGGTAAACGGTTTTTAAGATTTTTTTTTTTTTTAAATCTAAAACTAGGGCCCTCCCAATAAATGTTGGAAAGTATTTTTGGAACTTTTCTTTCTCCACAAACGACGAAAGATACCTCCCATCATGGACCTAAGTCAATGCTTCTATTGTACCTATTTGGTTGTGTTTGGTAATTAGGTATATATTTTTGCAAATAATGAAACAAAAGAAAAATCATGTTTACATGGTGACATATTAATGGATGCTGATTCTTTACAGTAAATTTAGAATTACTGTTCTCAGTCTTTATATACCAACTTACAACCTCAAAAAATCAACTAGAGTTATTGAGTTCTTCACCGGGTATCTTATATCGATTACAGGGTTATGTACGACTTGGTACTCTTGTATTTTGAAATTACTCAAAATTAATGACTCACTTTAGATCCCTTTTGCAGCCAACCTCAAATTCTGTAGAACTTTGCAGGAATTACGAATATGTCATGTATGTCCTATCTGTGAAATTTAAATGTTAGCAGTGTCCTAATATTCAAATTATGCAAGGAAACCCGTTTACTTGCTAGACTTTACTGTCAGACACTATTGTCAGTATTGAGTGACTGCCTGGCTTCTTCTTCTTCTTTGGTAATAACATACCGGTACATAAAATGAGCTGTAAAGGATTTGTCTACATCAATAGCCCACTTCCTTTAATGGCCAAAATTAAACTGATTGAATCTTTGCGCAGCATAAAATGTACGACCATGCGGTTCAATGGTCTGGAAATCAAGACTATTACTTATTGGCTCTATAGCTCCTAAGTCGATTTGACAACTAATAGTCATTATTTTTCCACTTGAAGACATTTTCAAGCCCCATTTTTAGGGGAGTTCTGAATTAGTAATATCTTTCAAATGCCATTAGAATTTAACCTTTTCATTTTTTGGCCTGCAAAAGGGACATAGTACCTTTAAAGCTAGTTTTGAGTTCAGGGCCCTGTTTTTATAAAAAAAAGTTGATTCAAATTATTTACAGCACACTTACGAAAGAAGAGCTGCGATTAAGTTCAAGTAATGATTGATTCGAATCATACGTGACTCTTTGCAAGATGGGATTAAGTTCAAGTAATGATTGATTCGAATCATACGTGACTCTTTGCAAGATGGGATTAAGTTCAAGTAATGATTGATTCGAATCATACGTAACTCTTTGCAAGATGGGATTAAGTTCAAGTAATGATTGATTCGAATCATACGTAACTCTTTGCAAGATGGGATTAAGTTCAAGTAATGATTGATTCGAATCATACGTAACTCTTTGCAAGATGGGATTAAGTTCAAGTAATGATTGATTCGAATCATACGTAACTCTTTGCAAGATGGGATTAAGTTCAAGTAATGATTGATTCGAATCATACGTGACTCTTCACAAGATGGGATTAAGTTCAAGTAATGATTGATTCGAATCATACGTAACTCTTCACAAGATGGGGCCCTGGTTATGCAATTAAATTTAGAAACAAACTCATCTTTTTACAAGAAAAAATCCGAATGGTTATTGTAGTTAAAAACCTTTTTTCTAGTAGACAGTTTGGAAATCATCAAACTTGCAGCAAATTGACCTAATCTTATTTTTAAAAAACACATAAGCTTAAAAAGGAAAATACTTGACCCAAATACTGTTTATGTGGGAGTACATTGATGGCACCAGAGTAACAACGGTGGTTGATGAAGAGTATTAAGCTTCCTACCTGTCCAACCTAGGCCTACTAATGAGAGATATGAAAAAAGAGTATCATTTTGTTGTCGGTAAACTAAAAGTTTCGAACCAAATTGTTCTACTTTGTGTTAGCTTGTTTTAAAACACTCGGAGCAATGTTCTTTGATCGATATTTAACTTTGAATATTACTGACCATAAGTTGGTTCTATCTGTTCTATAACACATATACGACAAATAAGGCCCCGTTGTTTTGGAAGAACATGATGAGAAGTCCGTCACACGTCGTCCGGCCTTCTGGTTGGGCAGATGACTTTATCATCGTAGTTCTTTTCATGCTTACTGGAGGCCTACATCCATGCTGGCTTATATAGCAGTACGTAGCCCAATAGCACTACCACCAGGAGAATCCAGACATTACTGCCTCGTGGCGATGCACCGCATACTGTATCTGTAAATAAAACAAAACTAAGGACTAGAAAACTATTTTGACATACTTTTGACCGTAACCATGCATATCAGAGGTTATAATTTTCGAGGTCAGCTGGCTCTGTTTATGATTGGCAACATCTTAACAAAATATATTCATCCATTATCAATGAAACGTTGTTGTTAATGTTATAGTGATAACCCCCCCCCCCCCCCCATATTTGTGTGAATTTCACAAGGATCTAAGCTATACAAAAAAAAACTATTATAAGTTTAGTAAACACATAGGCCCGAATTCACAAAGCAAGGTTTGAGCTCAAACCTCCTTTTGTTCTTTACAAACCAGGTTTGTAAAAAACGCGTAAAACGCGTCATATGACGTACGAAAACCAAGGTTTGTCGACAAACCTCCTTTGTGAATTCGGGCCGTAGTGTATATTCATTCTTACAAGGATAGCGCGTTAAACAGCATTAATACAATACGTGTATACCTGGCGCGTTAACATTTCCTGGTAACTTCAATTTTGTTACAAAACGAGTATTAAGAATTAAGATTAATGTAATTTACAAAAGCCTAAACGTACTGGGTAAATTATCTTGTTAGGTTGGTGTAGAAATGTCATGAACAAGAATAAGAGTAATAACCATGCACTTTGAAGGCATTTGCGGCCTGAAGCAAGAACTCAACTATCACTTTAAAGGAAACCTAACCCCAAAGAATAAGTGTAGGTATTCTGAAAAATGAGATGTATTCCTGCCCTTTGATGTACAATATTCCTTACGAAAATGTATACGAGATGTATGAAGGAAGATATTCCTGGCATGATGTGATGCCTTTTAGCATGACATGGGCGCAGGACTCCTCAATCCTCCCTCTCTCTCTCACACATGGTGCACCCGCAAGCCTACTGTATACATTTACTGATAAACTACTTCGTATAGTACGTCACGTTATCAAGAAAATGGCGATGCCCATGTCGTGCTGAGAAACTACATTATTCTTGCTTTATACCTCTCTCATACATTTTGGTGGTGAATCTTGTAGACTAATGAGCAATGATATAATAGATCTCTCAGAATAAGTAAAGTCATTTCTTGGGGTTCGGTTTCCTTTAATAGACTATTATATATAGTACCATTCATGAAATTTAGTGCATCACTGTGATTTAGCGTACATTAATATATGTTTGGATGATTTAATCACTGCCTCGTGTGAATAAAATAATATATACAACTGCGTAATCATTATAAATCAGTTTCGTCAAGAACGCAGGAATCAGAGACACCTAAAAACACATCTTTTCCGTTAATATCAGCTGATCAGCAGTAGTCTTTAACACCATTTTTAATTTTGTTACATACTACACTTATAATAGTGTTATCATTGCATTTTTTGGATGTGATTTAACTCAAGTTTCTGTCACAAATATTATCGTTTTTGTTTCTGCATATTTCTGCGTTTTTTAATGTTTTGTGAATCATTTTCCAAAATCAACGTCATTGTTACTGTTTTATAGGTAAAAGCGATTTGTATCGCTTAGAAAATGCTCCATGAAAATTAGTATTATTCTTACCTTCCTCCGTATCACAGTCCATCCCCGTCCACCCACACTCGCAAGTACAAGTGTAACCGTCTGTAGTTGACGTGCAGTTGCCATTGAGGCAAGGATTGCTGTCACAATGCCCGACTACTGTAAGATAATAATTAACATGAGAATAGTTTCATAATATCACAGCTAAATTTGTTTCATTATATCAGTGCCGGATTTACATGATTACGGAAGGAGTAGCAACGGCATTTAGAATGCAAATGCATGCCCCTTTTGTTTATGAGATATTTTGGACATTGTGGCCGCCATAGGCACATGCAATCCCGGGTTTGCTATCAATTTTTAAAAATATATTTGTGATAAATGTTTATTATCAATTCATTTTGTGCAGTAGAATGTTGGGAATACCACATGATGGAAACATATTTTTTTTTAATATTAGAGAAAAAGTGTTGTTGTCTTTTCTTTGTGCAAACGTACAGACAACAATTTGATGAATTGAACGCAGGCATGTTACCATCATCATTTACATGGAACCAAAGATTGAAGATAAAGTTGAGTTATGGTCATATAATTACATCGTGGAAGAAACTGTATACAAGCAGTTGGGAAATGATGAACATACATTACATAATAATTTTATTGGTGTTTACTGTGATATTTGGAAACCATCCAAATGATACTCAATCTTGCTGGAAGTCACATGTAATGCACACAGAAATAGGTATATCGAATTCTAGACACATGTGGCATAGGTATTGATTTGGTGAAAAACTTGTCAGCTATTACTCGTCAAATTACCAACTACCAACAGGGAGATCTCAAACCTTTCTTATATTTACCTGGTATTGAGCAGTTAACCCCCGTCCACAGTGGCTCACACGTACATTTGTACTTATGTTGTGGTAAGTTTGTGCAATTCCCCTCTAAGCACGGCTGGAAGTCACACTGACCTGTCGAAAAAAATAACACACACACACATTTATTAACCTTCAAGAGTCCTGATATTTTTGCGAAATATATTACCATAATTGAATTTACGATTCCTTGTGCAACCACTTTGTCTATTTTTTTTTTATAATGGCTTATAGCTAAAGGTAGGACTCTTACAGAACACAGAACACGGCGACGTCTTAAGAAAATGGGCTGAAACATATGCCATATAAAGGCCCAACTCATTCCCCAAAAATGAATAAACAAATAAACAAATAAATAAATGAATGAATCAAATTTTAAAAAAAAAATCAGTTATCAAATAAAATAAGGTTATATTAAATGATATGTACCAGGACATTCAGAGCAGGAGGTCGGATCAACTGTGCATCGTTCGCCATTGCAAGAAATGCATTGGTCGAATTTTGTATCCCAGAACTCTCCTAGGTTGCATGCAGAGGTCTCCACGAACACTGGTGCAACGAAGACCACCACGATGACAATTATGAAATTTTTCTGCATAAATGAAAATAAAATTTATAATTACAGACTATTCCAACATGATAATTATAGTTTTCATCACTTTCGTTATTTTATTCAATTCCACTCTCTGAAAACAACACTGATATATACGTAACAAATAATTCATGAATAAAAAGAAGTGAGAGAATCATCATGAAAGGCAAAGTCTTAATATTGATGGTATTCTTCATAACATTTTTTTTAAATAGAGACAACAAAAGGGAGATAAAAAAAATTAAAGTTTTAGAAGTTATCATATAATAAAATTCGAAATGTGATATACATATAATATACTGACCGTAAATTGTCAACCTTCATTCATCATGTACATTCTTTTATTATATATATATATATACACACACACATATGTGCATGACACACACCGTGTTGGTGTGTGATGTCCTTGTTTTCTCTAAAACATATTGAATTATTCATATGGGACAAAAGTAGTGATTAGAAAATACCCAGAAGATGTTTGTTTTCTCATTTCATTTCATATTCTTTATTCGCTTGAAATTAAAAAGCACAAATAAAAAAGGTTACAAAATTGAAGTTAACAAAAACAAAATTCAAAACAGTCATACAAACACACAGAGTTCAGTTGTTAGTATTGATGCAAAATCTTTAAAGTTTTCTTAACGGTATCACGGTAGATAATACTCGGTGATCATGCAAGGAATATAAATTTACATTACAAATATATCTTGTTTGGTAAATTACACAATCCATGATAATGAATGTAGTGCAAAAAGTAATTTGATTACAATGCATGTAATGCTTGTTGAAAATATCATACATAGAATCTCAGGTAACAACTGACATGAGCAATTCATAGAACATCCATCACAAGAAGAAAATTCAATATTAATGAGGTTTCATGAATGTACTTTCTAATAAGGAAAGTCCAATCCCTTCATACATTGTCTGGTGTCAGGTAACAAATTCAGAGAAAAAAATGCCAGAAGCAAAATTGTCATGGATACAAATGTAAGAGGTAAAAGTGTAAGAGGTAAAACATTCACAGGTAAAAATGTGAGAGCTAAATGTAAAGCTAAGCATGTAAGAGTTAAAAATGTAAAAGGTAAAATGACAGAGGTAAAGATGTCAGAGCTACAAGACATTGCATCTAGAAAAATGATCATCTAATTATTTTACTATTCCACTCAATGTTATTCATAAATAATCTTTTTCTTTTGGTCTTATGAATAACCTGGGACGTATTGTTAATATTCATTGCTAAGACCCTTTGCTACAGACTATAAAATGTATCATAAATTCAATATTTGTCTAATATGTTTACAGAATCTATGCTATAATATTGTAAATGTACATGAATATACATTCGGCTTCACTACTGTCCCTGGTCAGATCTTTGGTAACACAACATTACACATGCAGATAATCGTATGCTCTGTTTATGTACTTTTTCTAAGATCGAATATTGTATAAAATCATACATCCTGTGCTATCTATCAGCCATTTTGATGCTTTAAAGTGATGCCTTTTATTTGTCATCTTATATAGTCCCTGCAATAACACGAAAATGCACGGATGGGACTGAGCTTTAAAAAATTGTTATCTTATAATACCTATAGATGCGCTGCAGAAAGAAAATTACACTAAATTGCAACAACAATTATATTAAGGGGTTATTCAAAGGGTGATGTATCAGATAGATAACTCTTTTTAATCGAAATGAATGAATACTAGGTTACGAAAAAATACATTTACGGTGTTATAAAAAAAATTCAGAAATATACTTACAAAATCCATTTTCGTTGATTGGTTGTTCAAAGGATAAATAATTCAGATAGATATGTACTTTTCATCGAATATTATACTTTTTATACAAAAAAAAAGAATATGAATTTGAGATTTAATCAAAAATTTCGTCGACGTTCTCTCTCGGCGGACAATCGTATGTAACGAATGGTACGATATTCACTTCAAAGGTTAAAGGTCATTTCAAGGTATGTTGTAATTTTACCAATATTCTAGAATGTAAGAAAATCCAAAAAATTAACGAACGATTTTACTCACGATCCCTCTAATCTAATCTAATCTATAAAGATAAAAATGTTGTTGGAAATCCATAGAGTGAAACATTTAAGGGTGTCCGATGAAATGAAACGACAGTAGGCCTACTGAGCAGTGTATCTGCTTAAAGTAAATATCTTTATAATACCTGGTAGTGGGTTGACACATATATACTCCAAAGCTTGTAAATATATATAACAAATCATGAAACAAACCTTTCCAAATGGAATATTGTAGAGTCGCCGAACAATCGTGCAATATCTCGACCATACCAAATGGATCAAAGATATCAACAGGGAACAAGGAAGTTAAACAAACACACAAGCATACTGCGCTGGTGTGCGATGGACTTGTATGCAGTACACAATGGCGGAAATATTAATATATTTATAACTTCACTATTATACACAAACATCACGTGACACATCCAGGTCAGCACTGATCAATAGTATATACGTATATAAATAATATTTGGAGAGAACGGGCGAGAAGGGGGAGGGGGTTAGGTATTCGATTTTTATGTTATTTTGTATTTACTAACAGCAATACAATGTGTTTACATATACAGGAATAAGAATGCATTATATATTCTATATTCTGCATTACACAGTAATGATGAAACACTTTTGTGGTTATGAAATTGTTATGTATCACTTAATATTACATTCCACTGCTTTGAGCATGTTAATTGCAGGCTCACGTTCTGGTATGTTGAAGTTCTTACCCTTTTCACATCTAACGGAGACGAATGTTAAACATCATTAACAGAAAGTTATCACAATCATTATTGGCAACATCATGATCATGATCATGATAAATATGATACTAATACTGAGAATGACATTAATAACAACAAAAACAATAATAATGATATAAATAATGATAATAATATTATACACTGTATTCTGGTTCTACATGTATAGCGCATAACACATCGCCGATGTTTCTAAGGACTTTACAGAGACATTATCTCTCGGTCATCGGATTCAGACTTGCCTCCAACAAATGTATGCGCATTCTAGTGGATCCAAGGGTTGAGGTTTCAATCCCAGTTCGATCCAAGCCCGTCACTAACGTCTTTTGGCAAGACATTTCTCCACATTTGCCACTCTCCACCCAGGCCTAAATGGGTACCTGGCAATTGCTGAGATGATAATAATTACTGGGCCCTCCAGATTGAACAGCAATTGAGGCTGATGAAGTTTCCCTACGGGTAAACATAGTTATTATCAGCATTACTACTATTGTTATTATTATTTTTTTATTATTATTGATATTATTAATATCATTATTATTGACACTAGTATTATTATTATTATTATTGCTATTATTAGTATTATATATTTTCATTATTATTATCATGAGCAAACTACAATGACTTTCGCATCATACAGGGGGACCCATTTAACACCTGGGTAAATAGTGGCAAAGTGTGGATTAATGTCTTGCCAAATGAAAAAGGGCGGGCTCGGATTCGAACCACTGTATACCACGATACCTCCTCACATTCCCTCTCATTCAAACTAATTCCCTATCACTGCTTCAACCCCTCACCTCCATGACCTCAATCGCCCGAGTTTATGATTACTGTATCATGCTTGACTAAACCCAAATGAAAAGAATCATAATACTTCCATTCTGTTTACACATTTCAAAAATATGAATATGAATGCTCCCCTGCAGTGATTTAATCCTTTAAATGTCAATTGATTGCTCTCAAAATGGGTAATCATGATACAGCACCATGTGAGATTCTAGGTATCATCGGGCTTTTATTCACAGAATAATATTGGTTCCTATAGGAGCATGTATATATTTTTATAGAATTTCACACATTAGTTTGCTTATCTCTCTGTCTCACTCTCTCTATCTCTCTCTCTCTGTATCCCCCTCTCTCCCTCTCTCTCTCTCTCTCTCGCACGCGCTATCTCTCTCTCTCTCTCTTTCTTTCTCCCTCACTCTCTCTCTTCCTCTCCATCTCTCTCTCTCTCTCTCTCAATTATTGATGGCTGAAATATCCCATCTTACAGCGTTTCATTATGCAGATATATATAACAGGACATTTATATATAACCCCAATGGTACATGAATGGACATTATAAAAAGTGGTACATTACCCCCAACCCGTCATTTTTTCACTGTTTGACTGTAGGATGAGTTGGGCACAAGGTGGCGCTATTTCAATATAGTTTTTGAGGACCTTGAGTACTATTGCATGTACAATGTACAATGTCGAGGAACAGACATACAGAGAATCAATTGGTGCACAAACTTCGTGTGATTATCTATGATGAAAATGACGGAATATTAAGTGATGAATCACCAAAATATACCATCATTAATTTCAAAGGAGAAGAAAAGTACATTTTCAATCAACTTTCACTACATATATATATAAAGAAAGAGAGAGAGTGAAAGAGAGAAGAAGAAGAAGAATCAGTGTACCGTGTTTGATATCAAAATAATAAGTGAAAGTAAATTATCATTATTTCAAATTAAATTCAGCAAACAATATTCCTCATTGTATTGTGAAGGAGTCATTGAAGTAAACATATCATACAAAAGTACTAAAACTAGAAATAGGTTAGGCATCCGAATGTTTTATTGTAACAATTGCTATAGATATCAATAGCATCATTGCTATATCATTATCCCCAATCATCACCACTATTCTCGTTGTTTTTCCCATAATTATAGTCATCATAATTATCATCATTGATATGCCAACCAAATATTTGGCTTTTCTTACAATATTACAATACTTTACATAAATAAATTCAAAATATGTAATGCAAATTACACATTTTAGATTCAGCTTTGGATTTCTGAATAATAGAACAATAATGCTTACAAATTTCAACACAGTATCTTTCTTGTAAAAACACAAAACATAACAGAGATAAATATATATTTATACCTATTTAAGAACACACAGACAGACCAAGCACCGTGTAAAAATAATGCTCACCCGATATTTCCTTTCACATAATTCAGTTTAAAATTGCTTCTTTTTATTTTCATTCTAATCCTGTCCATAATGATTTCGTCCGTCTTTAATACTTGTTTTAATGCAATATGAAGATCCAATCGGAGGCTTCTTATCTTTTCTAAAGGCATACATACTATCGAATCTATTTGCTTATATTTTACCAACAATGTGTAATAATTATTGATATTGAAATTAATTTGCAATATGATATCATCTAAAGCGTTGAATAAAGTTTTGTATTCTAACATTTGTGATATTATTGTAATCATTTTCTTAGTCTACCCCGGCAGTATTTGAATATATAACTCCATCGTAAATGAATTAATTGCATCTGATTTACTTAGGTATCATAATTATACAGTTCATGTACATATTTGACTCCTTTTTATCTCTTCAATTGTGTCGTTCTTTTGAGGCAGTGATTTTCCGATTGGCAGTTTCTTCTTGTACTCCACTGTTTACCAGAGGTCTTACCATAGGGTACAGAGGTCAAAGGTGAAAGAGTAATCTGACGTCCAATTGATTTTCTTATCTCTTTCTTTGTATTTCTTGTAAGAAATGTTATTTTGGTACCTCTCCTAGTTTGAAATATGATACTTATACTCGTGTATTTCAGTACACACAATTAAGAATGATGATGATGGCAGGATTGTATCGCCTGTGCAGAATGTTTACCAAGCCCTCAAAATTGTGTTAAGCATGTTTCAGGACACATAATTAAGTATAATGATGATGGCATGATTGTATTTCCTTTGCAGAATTTTACCTATAGCACTCAAAATAGCACATGTATAGGCATCCCTCTTACTACAAACTAAAACAAAACACATGAATAACCTTGGTTGTAAAAATGACATAAATGTAATACTACCTTGCCTTTCTTGTATAGCGCATATCACTTATAATGTCTCAACACGCTTAACAATAACCCTATACCCTGGATTTGGAAGAGATTCAGTTGATCTGATGCAAAGTGTAGTATAAAGCACACATCGTGTGTTATTGCATACGTTCAGACTGATCAGTATTTGCATCAAAAAATATTTTTTACAAAAGTAGTACTCAATATTAAACAACTGTATGCATAATTTAAAAACAGAAAGACATTTCCTAACATGTTGCATAGGGGTTAGTTTTAACGGTTAAAAACAAAAAATGAAACACTCCCCGAAATTGGATAAATAAAGCTACGGGGCTTCCAGTGCACGTTTGAAAGTATTTGGGGAACTTTTTCTTTTCTCCACAAACGAAAAGAGATACATCCTATCATGGACCTAGGTCCATGCTTCTATTGTACTTATTTGGCGGGTTTGGTAATTTGGTACTGTTTGGCCACGCATAAACATCTGGAAGTCAAAGATAATGAAAAGAAAAAAGATATTATAATGATAATTTTAGCTTTTTGTAAATACTCGGTATAATGTTTTCTTTCTAGATAATTATTAACGACCACAAGTTGGATCCATCTGTTCTACAAACCTTATGATACTTATAATACCCATGCATAATAATCGAGATGAGACAACCTTGTCGTTGATTCTTTGTGTCATCATTTTCCCCTAATGACAAGCGGGATTAAGTACTTTTAATATCAGAATTCAATTTATGATATAGTAATAATAATATCAATAATATTAATAAGAATAAGAATATATGAGATTTTTAAGGTACCAAATCCACTTACAAATGCTCAAGTCGCACTTGTAAAAAGGAAGAAGAAGAGAATTTCCATTTTCGGTTTAATAAAAAATTTGGAGTGGACTAAAAGATTATTATTATTATTATTATTATTATTATGAGATCACTTGAACTTGATGCTTTGGAAGAATAATACGGTCGGCACGCAGCACGAGGGAAGTCTATTACTGCAACTGATAATACATATCTCTCCGGGTCTTCCTCTGGAAGGCTTACTATTGGTCAGGAGCCCTTAGTAGCAGAATTGGAAGCAGGACGCCCGCTATCACTGCCAACAGGATCATGGGGAGATTACTGCCTCGTATATCTGATGATGCTCGACCTTCAGCAAATAAATCAAAACCAAGAAGTAAAAAACTATTTAAACATATTTTGGCAAACTGTGAAAAAAAAACTCTTTGAAAAATTGTAGCCTAAAAATTATGGTTTTTTTCATCAAACGAAGAGAAAGAGAAAGTTCTGCGAAGGAACAAAGGTTTCATAATCGCGGAAATAAAATGTCTCAGAAGTACTTCTCATGATTAAAAAAAAGGTTTCATTCAAGTTGTACAATTTCAACATTTATATATTACTTTTGTATCTGTTTTTTAAACTCTGATATTCATATTTTTGTAAACTTCCCAGTGAAACAATCAATATCAGGTTTTGAGCTGCAAGTCTTGTTCTTTTTATGTTTACAAATTCATGTCGATTCACTCCACTTCACTTCCATTCAACTCAATTCAACTCAATTCAATTTATATTACTGATCTTAATACATTATTATTGACAACAATGATACTATTGACCAAAGTAACAAGTGATATAAAATTTCGATAGTGATCTGTGTAGATTACGCTTTTTCATTCTCATTACTAAAGCATGCTTTCTTTTTTTCGTGAACGTCAAATTGCTGTTTCAATTTTTCACTATTTGTTACCGCATCAAAGAGACTGTTATCAGATTTTTGTTTTGATTTAGTAAACGGCATCACTGCTACTTAGAACATGTTTTACATAAGAATTGATGAGATTTGAGAACCATCAAAATGATACTCAATCTTGCTGGAAGTCACACGTACTGCAAGCAGAAATAAGTATGTTGAACTCTACATATTATGTGGCATAGATATTAATTGGTAAAAAAAACCTTGTCAGCTATTACTCGTCATATCAGGAATATTAGGGCATTTGGAGAACTACCCATTATGGAGGCTTTTTTTCCCAAACGAGATTTAAAAAACGAGAAAGCTCACAAATTATTTTGACCTCTACCAACAGGGAGAACTCAAACCTCTCTTTATATTTACCTGGTAGCGAGCAGTTAAACCCTGTCCACAGTGGCTTACATGTACAGTTGTACTTGTTTTCTGGTAAAACTGAACAAGTCCCGTTCAAGCACGGCTGGGAATCACATGGACCTGTCGAGGAACAACAATAATACACACACAAAGTCATTGCATTTTCAGAATCCTAATATTTGTGTGGAAAAATATTATCATAAATGAATTTTGGATCTGTGACGCAGTTGTTTTAAAAATGTCAGCAATAATACTGTTTAGTCCCAGATAATGCAACTTGGAACTTTTCTGTGAAAGTCTGATCAACATATTGCTAAATTCACATCTCAAATGGCAGATTCACATTTTCAACATACAACTTTGAAAACTTGTCAAACCTCGGCCTTTTAAAATGTTGCTTGAACATAACTGACTTTGGGGTTTCTAGAGTTGGAATTTTGAAAAAAGCACGGAACTCCGCATAATATGGTGAACATGTGAGGGTGTATAATGATATTTTCATTGTCCTAGAACTATAAATGAACAACGTTGATCTACCAACAGAGAGAGAGAGAGAGAGAGAACTTTGAGGAATTAATACCTGGGCAACCTGGACATAACGACGGAGTGTTCACACAGCGCTGATCGGAACATAGTATACATTCACCATCAAATGCTCTGACGCCAAATATACATTCCGAGTATACAGCTTGACATCCAAATGACATCATAATTAGCCAGGCAGCCTGTGGATACAAAATATGCATGAATTCAGACTTTGACAATGATTGTTCACACCCCATATTATTTGTAATGAGTTTTATGGTTTCATGCGATATTTTATCAGAAAACTAAATCTAAATTATTGTACGTGATTGCGTATTATTGGTCGGGTGCATACGTAAAGAACCTCGTTGTATTTTCATACATATCATGAACATATTCGTCTTCCAGAGATTGAAAAGTATGAAATCCGACCTTCTACTATTGCTTTTGGCCGTTTGGTTGCACCAATCAGATATATGATTTTACTTTCCTAGATTATAACACAAAGCTATACATATGGGATTACAGTGTGACTGTAAAGCGACAAACCTAAAAACTCGGTCGACCATGTGCTTGTTTTCTTTCAACGATGTTTTATTATACTTAGGACAATTGTAGTGTTTAAACAGTACCCAGAATAATTTTGGTTTTATTATTATTGGAATAATAAAGTAAAGATTGAATCATTATATGGTATGCCACGAGTAGAACAGATCGTGGCAAGTTATTTATATAGCAAAGTCAGCTAAATACACCAGAAAAGATGATTGTCAGCTCTAGGTACTGTAGTTAACCTGTCAGATGGTAGATTTGATTCTGATGTAGGTATATGTATGCAAACAATGAATAAGGCAACTTCACACTAGAATATACATTTAAATGAGCTTTTAATTAGAGCTCCAAGCCCTACAAAAATCTTAAATCATATCAAAAGCAATACATGGATAACCTTTTTGTTATTGAATGAGTGAAATTAAATAAGCATGTAAACAATAAGAGCAAGCGATCAAATATTGATTACTTCGCAAATTTAAATATCTTTCAAATTAGAACGAGCTTGTTATATCCTTGCAGTATACAGAAAATACCAAGTTAAGCTTAAATATACAGTGTACATAAATATCAATATAACCTTTCTAACAATTATTCTTGCAGGAATATGCCGACAGAGAGAGGAGAAACAACAACCTGATCTTCCATAACATTCCTGGGAGCAGCAGTCAATATGCACACAACAGATCGAATTAGATTTAGGATCAGTCCAATCGATTGTCTCTGATGTGCTTAAAACTGCAGATGTTAAAGTACTGAACATGACATCCAATCAACCATGATTGAAAACAAGACTGCAGATGATATTTCATGGCAAAGTCCCCTGGCTGTCTCCTATGAAAGATGAGGAAGACCAAACTAAATAACGCCCGGTACAAATTGGAATCAGGTAAGTAAAGTCAGTATTGAACTTTCGAGAGTAAGAATGCTCGTGAGTAACCGAGCACCCATTGCAGAGGTTGATTTCGATCGTGAGGAAAATAATGGTGTCAGTAGGTGTAGCAGTGATAGAGAAGGGAATGATACCATGCAAGGAGCATCAGGTCGCGACCCGTCACACCTAGGAGAGGCGCCTTTTAAGCTTATGACACCAAGCAAACCCCTATAGTCACTCAGTAGCTGGTATTGGAAGACATGTATGAAACGTTGAGAATGGGAATCATATCATGCCTACAATTGAGTGTAATACAGTAATTGATCAAGCATCAGACAACAAATTCTCTTACTTTGGCAGAGGATGCATTCACATGGTCTGAAGCTGAATCTAAACATTCCATTGGTGAATTGGAGACTAATATAGAAATTATTCTACTTCAAATAAAGAGTGTGAGTTTGATGACAGCAGGACAGGGGACAAAAACTGTAATACAAACATCAACGAAGGTTTGGAAGTCTTATATACAAACGGTCACAGCTTATTGAACAAATTGGATGGGTTAGCTTTATTTGCTGAACGCTTCAAACCAGATATTATTATTGTCTGTGAAGTATTTTCCAAAGAAGTTTGATATCAAACCAAGTGAAGAAAACTACAAATTATTGACCTATACAAAATTATTGTTGACAGAAATGAAATACGAGGCATACTTTTTTATGAACAAGATGGACTTGCATCCACCATTTAAGTGCACTTTGAAACTAACTTTGATGAGAGTGCGTGAATACACGTCTTAGAAACAATGAAACACTGACAATTGGTGCCTTGGTGGTGTATATCGCAGCCCTTCTGTGAGTCGAGCAAACTAAGATACTGACAAGTTATGCCAGCTTCTCCATAATGCCATAAGCAGCAACCCATCTCACTTGCTTGTGTGGGACTCCAACTACCCACCTTCTTTCGGGATCTGTGGACATCACGCACACATGATGAACTGAAATTCATTGATTGCCTTAGAGATTGCTTTCTGCATCAGCACATCACTAAGAGCACCCACCCGCTCTCGAAATGGACAGCGTCCAAGCATCCTCGATCTGCTGATCACAAACAAGGAGGAAATGATCAGCGACCTGTCTTATCTCCCTATAGCTTGGGACTAAGTAACCATGTGCTTGCTTTTTAGTGTAGATCTGTATGCCAACACTCCTGCCAATAATCAAACCGGATATATGTCAAAAGGGGATTGTGCAGCTATAAACAGAGCCACAGTGTATATACTGGATGTAGATTGGGAGGAAGAACTGAGGAAGATGGATGTCCATCAATTATGGGACGAATACTCAAACAAATTCCAGTAAGAAATTGATGAGAATGTCTTAAAGACAGACGACTCTAAACTGAGGAGAAAGAAGAAAGTTTAGATGACAAGAAATGCAATGAGACAGTACAAGTGCAGGGTCTAAAAGGCATAAAGAAATATCGGTGCCAGAAGTGCTTTCGAAAGATCAAGGAACGTAGCCAAAAAGCTACGGAAAATGCTCAGAATACTCAGAGGAGAATGTTGGAAGTATGCCAATAGCTTACTCAAGTCTCGTAGGAGTTTGGGGGCCTTGAAGAATGATCAAGGAAATACTACAGACACAGTCAAGTAACGTGCTGAATTCCTGGACGATTATTTCAACAGTGTAATCACTGAAGAAAATCTGTATCATATTTCTGACAATCTTTCTGACTGACACTGACATCCCCACTAGCTCTGTGAAGATTAAGCTGAATATATTGAAGATATCAAAGTTTGCAGGGCCAGACGGATATCATTCAAGGGTACTAAAGGAAACTGCAGACACGATATGTCCTCCCCTGGCTATAATTTTCAGGAAAACCTGTGATTGAAGGAACACTTCCCCAATCGTAGAAAGATGCGAACATCACTCCTGTTCATAAGAAGGGAAGCCATATTGCTGTTGAAAATTATCGTCCAATCAGCCTCACATCTGTAATTGCCAAAATACTGGAGTCTGTTGTATAAGGCATCCTGCTTCAACATTTGTGTGAGAATGGCTTGCTCTGTGATGCTAAGCATGGGTTTCCTTCTGGTCAATCATGCGCAACCCAGTACTTACTGGAAATTCCGGAGCTCTGGACTTCCTCCATAGACAGTTGAAATGAAGGCAATTCATTATATTTGGACTTCTGCAAAGCTTTTGACCCCTTACCTCATGAGCTCATATTGAGCAAACTCAAAGCATATGGAATCTCTGACAAGGTCGAGGAGTGGTTTTGTGTCTTCCTGACAGGACGTAGGCAGAGAGTTGTCGTTAATGGACAGTTCTCCGAATGGGGGTAAAGTCAGGAGTGGAATACCACAGGTCAGCGTACTTGGTTCAACTTATTGAGATACACAAGTATTGTGTTGATTTACGCAGATGACACAAAGATCTTCTGAGAAACAACAACAAGCTGATTTAGACAAGTTGATGAAATGGTCTGAGGATAATGGTCTGAAAATGGTCTGGAAATGATCTGAGTTCAGCATAACTAAAGGCCAGTTCTTGCACATTGGCTTAAACAGCTAACATTATCAGTACTTACATTAATGGATGCTGAACTGAAATTTCACTCCCACATTGCTTCAGCAGTCCTGAAAGCCAGCCCTGTCTGCTCAGTCATCAAATTAACCTTCCTCTACAAGGGTCGATCCAATCCAAATAACCATGTTATTCAAGGCTCTTGTGCTTGTGCGACCAATCATTGAATATGGGAATGCAGTTTGGCACCCAAGATACAAGATAGACCTACGGGAGATTGAAAAACTACAGAGACGAGCTCTAACATTAATTCCATCTGTAGCTATCTTCGACTGTAGCCTGTAGTAGCAGGCTTCGAGCACTCTATTTACTAGCCCTCCAGCACAGAATGAGTAGAGGTGACATGATCTAGTCTTTTAAGATACATACAAACTCTTTCAAAAAAGAAGCAGACTGGATGTGAGAGCAAATACGTTTTGAGTTAGAATGGTGAGTGACTGGCACTCCCTACCAACTAAGGTTGTCACTGCCACATCTGGGAACTCTTTGAAAGCCAGGCTTGACAAATTTGGTTTGGTGAACTATATTCTCACCCTTGGGAAGATTGAATTTGATTGAAGCAGTGTGCACATTACACACTGACACTAACACACATCATCAGATTAATTTATTGGGGAAAGAAGATGGAACTTGGCTGACAGATAGACCTTGAAACTCGACTGCAGATCGTTGCAATTTTCCAGTACATCCGGTTATATGAATAAGATACTCTTAGACAAAGTAATTATGTTATTTGTTATGACACCGAAGGTCAGCATGGTCAGACTGGTGATCTTAAAATGAGGTATGAATATTTACAGATGAAATCCTCTATTTCGTATAGACAAGTCGGAGAAGTAAAATATGGTATTATCTTTTTCTACACTTTTCCAAAGATCGAACATTGACTTTGTTTAAGCTGACATCCTGTTTGCTATAGACAAAGATGTTCATGTTTGTAGATATAGAACATTTTAATCCTGTCATATTAGAACTCATATTACATACACACAAAATAATTGATGGGACTGAATGATTTTCGTCAATATTTAGAAGTATGAAAAGTAATGAAAAGTAATAATATTTATAGATATATATGCATACATATATCTATATATATTTCTTAAGTACTTACAAATGTCATGTTGACTTTAAAAATCCAAAAGGCAAATTATAATGCGAGAACAATTATCGACAATGCGTGAGATACAGTGCTATGACGTGGCAAGAAAATCGACCTGACTTCATTTGTTGATACCGGCGCACAATGCGCATGCCCATGGATATAATATATGAATAAATTTGAATAATCCTCTTAAAAAAATGATATTTTATATGAAATTTAGACCGTTTAGGTTTGTTTTGGAATAAAGGATAATTGCGATTATTGGTTCATGAATTTTTAAAACAACTAAATCTTATTGAGTTACCTACCTATATCATCACCTATTGTATATTTTTGTATAAACAATTATCTATAAGTAATGAATGTTAAACATGTAGAAAATAGTATAGGCCTACATACAATGCAAAATAAAAATACTAGTTGCATAATCAATGTAGCATTCACATTTCATAAAATGGTACTCGCCTGCAAAGGTCACACGGTTACTTCCTCCTACGTTGCACTGTACTATTATTATAGTCCATTCTCATTAAACCATAATGTACGTAAGCAAAATGACGAGCTTTTCCAAACGCTTTTTCTCACAATCACGCCAAATTAATCTGTAAAGATTAAAATATTTTCTGAAATCCATGTTTGAAAAACAATCGCACGATGCCTCCATACCAAATGGAATCAAATACATCACCGCTGAAGAAAGAATTATACTTGAAAACCAACTAAATTTGTCGGACATACGTAGGCATACTTTGCTTGTGTGCGAGGATTTGTGTTTCACTCAAATGGGATATGTTTGCATTGTATATTGTATTTATAACTGCACCCAACAAACATCACGTGACCCATCCACATCAGATCTGGTGAATATGATTCACAATATTTGATTAATGCCTCTCAAGGACATTTATGTAAAAAAGTATAAAATTAATATTTTGAGAAAAACGGCGGAGAATGGGGGAGGGGTTATGACTTGTATGCATTCCATGTTCTGCAATAATGATGTCACACATTTCTGCTTCAGAAATGTATATATGTCACTTCATATT
Organism: Strongylocentrotus droebachiensis; assembly: GCA_035222895.1. NCBI lineage: Eukaryota > Metazoa > Echinodermata > Echinoidea > Camarodonta > Strongylocentrotidae > Strongylocentrotus > Strongylocentrotus droebachiensis. The sequence goes on from JAVYIG010001830.1 coordinate 234,567, forward strand.
TATTGTTTTCCTATAGTTTTTGCAATGCACCCATTCGCCCACTGCTTTAAGCATGTTGATTATAGGCTCATGTTCTGATTTGTTGAAGTTTTGACCCTTTTCACATCTAATGAAGATTGAATGATTGACATAGTTTACAGAAAGTTTCACCATATTGGCATCATCATGATCATAATAAAAGCAATCATAATACTGATAATGACAATAATAATATTATTAATAATAATAGTGATAAAAATTATGATAACAATAATAATCATAATAATATTAATAATAGTATACACTACATTTTTGGTCTATACATGTTTATCGTTTAATACATCGACATTATCTCTCAAAAAAAATAAAAGACATTATTTATTACCCAGGTTATCAGATTCACACTTGCCCTCCACCACCCTACACAATAAATGCACATTCTCCACTCCCCAGGGAGCATTACTGTCAGGTGCCATTAAGCAAACGCGCACAGTGGACGTGTCGCGATTGTTTCACTTTTAAATATAACGTCGAGGGTTTCGAGTGCCAGCCTGGCACTAAGGTCTTTTGGCAAAACATTAATCCACATTGGCCACTTTCCATCCTAGTGTAAATGGGTACCTGACAAACGCTAGGATAATTATGATTGCAGAGCCCTCTCGAAAAATAGCGATAGATGTTGTTGAGGTCTCCCCGGGTAAACAAAACATATTATTATAGTTATTATCATTATTATTATTATCATTATTATTATTATTACTTTTATTATGAGCAAAATACGATGACTGTTGCATCATACTGGGGTACCCATTCAACACTAGGGTACGTAGTGGCAAAATGTAGATTAATGTATTGCCCAAGGACATAAGTGCGGGCTCGTATTCGAACCATATATCACGATACCTCCCCACAATCCCTCTCATTCAAACTAATTCTCTTTCACTGGTTCAACCCTTCATCGCCATGACCTCAATCGCCCGAGTTTACAATCGCTGTATCATACTTGACTCAACCCAAATGAAAAGAATCATAATACTTCCATTCTGTTTACACGTTTCAAAAATATGAATAGAAATCTTCCCCTGCAGTGATTTAATCCTTGAAATGTCAAATGATTGCTCTAAAAATGGGTAATCGTGATACAGCACCATGTGAGATCCAGGTATCATCGGACGTTTATTCACAGAATAATATTGGTTCCTATAGGAGCATGTATATATTTTATAGAATGTCACACAAGAGTTTACCTATATCTCTCTCTCTCTCTGTCCCCCCCCCCCCTTCTCTCTCTCCCTATTTCTCTCTCTCTCTTTCTTTCTCCCTCACTCTCTCTCTCTCTCTCTTCCTCTCCATCTCTCTCTCTGTCTCTCAATTATTGATGGCTGAAATATCCCATCTTACAGCGTTTCATTATGCAGATATATATATTAGGACATTTATATATAACCCCACATGGTACATGAATAGGACATTATAAAAAGTGGTATACCCCCGACCCGTCATGTTTTCACTGTTTGGTTGGTTGGTTGGTTCTTCGTTTAGATGGCGCTCTTCAATCTCAAAGATTATTTGCGCCAGTCAATTTCGTGTATAGCTTTGGCGTGGGCTTCGGAAATCAAGCCCACGAGCGACTTTCCTTGGTGAAATGAAATTAATAGTGATATGGTTTAGAGAAAAAAAAAAAAAAAAAAAAAAGCTGCAATATTAAAATTGCATAAAATGCACATAAAAGGTGAGATGGGAGTTAGTTGCAATTGTTCATGGAAAAACCGCAAATACTTCATTTTCTATATTATTACAGGATCGACATAAGTTAAGGGGATCCCTGATAGCTTTAAAAAGCTATCTAAAACGATTAGTATCGTATATGTAACCCAATAATTCACGAGTAAAAATTGGGTTAGACATCAATAATTGTTTCAGATTGGGGTTGTTCAATTTAATCCTTTCTTTTAAGAGACGTCTATCTTTGTCGTATATTGTACAATAGAAAATAAAATGTTTAATTGTTTCATCTTCTTGACAAACTTCACAAAGACCAGTATCGTGTTGGTTAATTTGAAAAAGGTAATAATTTAAACTACAGTTACCTACTCTTAGTTGTTGTATCAAGCATTCTTCTCTGCGAGATAGGCCTTGTCTATGTATGGGCTTTGAAACGTCGCTATGCAAAGCATATAAAAATCTACCGTGTTCTGCATTGTCCCATTCTGCTTGCCATAATTTGTTATAATGGATCAAACGAGAGGCTGCCAATTCACTTCTTGTATTTGGTATAACTATGTCTATACACCTTTTCATGGCTCCTTTTTTGGCAGCCCGATCTACGATCTCATTGCCCCTAATATCGCAATGTGACGGAATCCATTCAAAAGCAACACAAACATCCTTAAACTGCAAAATATTAATTATGGATAAAATTTCATTTACAATAGCACATCTAATAAAGTATGAATCGATCATTTGTAAAGCTGACAAAGCGTCGCTAAAAATTACCACCGAAGAGGATTCAATAAATGTATTAATCCACTCTAGTGCCATTAGTATGGCCACTAGTTCTGCTCTCATAATACAGACATGGGATAATCTAAAAAAATTCACCACATTATAATGAGACACATAAAATGCGGCTCCTGTCTTTCCATCCTCGAGTTTAGAACCATCTGTATATAATATGTAAAAACCCATTCCATGAATTTCCAATGCTATCTAGAACAATCGATTTTATTTCAAATGGAGGCATTTCCTTTTTTTGCACTTTGCCATGGTGTTCGAAAGACACTTGTGGTCGTGCTAACCGCCATTCTGGGATTTTCGGCAATAAGTTGGCTTGCCCTTCCACCACTACTTCGTCTCTAAAGGATCGCAGTTTAAAAGGTCCTTCTCCTATCTTCCTTCTCCTATCTACTGTTTGACTGTACGATGAGTTGGGCACAAGGTGGCGCTATTTCAATATAGCCTTTGAGGACCTTGAGTACTATTGCATGTAAAATGTCGGGCAACAGACATACAGAGAATCAATATTATGTCAAAGGTGCACAAACTTCGTGTTATTATCTATGATAAAAATGACAGAATATTAAGTGATGAATCACCAAAATATACCATCATTAATTTCAAAGGAGAAAAAAGTACATTTTCAATCAACTTTCACAACATCTATATACAGAAAGAGAGAGAGAGAGTGAACGAGAGAAGAAGAATCAGTGTACCGTGTTTGATATCAAATTGATGAGTGACATGTAAATTATCATTATTTCAAATTAAATTCTGCAAACAATATTCCTCATTGTCTTGTGAAGGAGTCATTGAAATAAACATATCATACAAAAAGTACTAAAACTAGAAATAGGTTTCATAAGGCACCCGAATGTTTTATTGCCAGAGCCATGCACCCCAGATGACCTGGAAGCCGTGAATTGCCGTGCCAAAGCCTGTGTGGACCACTGGACGGGACTTGTGTAGTGACTCGATAAGAAGAAGATTGAAATGCCGACCAAATATTTGGCTTTGCGTACAATATTCCATCAAAGTATACTGTACATAAATACATTCAAAATATGTTATGCAATTACACATTTTAAATTCATCTTTGGATTTCTGAATAATAGAACAATAATGCTTACAAATTGCAACACAGTATCTTTCTTGTAAAAAAAAAAAAACATAACAGAGATGATATTTATACCCATTTAAGAACACACACACAGACCAAGCACCGTGTAAAAATAATGCCCACCCAATATTTCCTTTCACATAATTCAGTTTAAAAATCGGAGGCTTCTTATCTGTTCTAAAGGGATACATACTATATACTTATATGGTGTGTAATGGCCTACATCGAATCTACTTGCTTATATTCTACCAACAATGTGTTACCTTAAAGGGAAAGTCCACCACAGGATTTTTTTTTAGCTGACGATTTAGACCTAATAATACCATGAAGAATGATACAAGTCTCATTAAAATCCATGATCACATGACGAAGATATATCGACTTTTTTATCGAAAATCAGCCGCCCCCCAAATGCAAATGCGTTACATGGGCATGAAACGATCGCCAAAAAATAACCGATAGTATCGAAATTGTGACGTATGTTGCGAGCTGCCTTCTTATTTCGCAGACATTCACTTTCGCTCGCGGTACACTGTTATCGCACTGACACGACGAATCATGAATGAAAGTGAAAGCGAAAGTGAATGTCTGCGAAATAAGAAGGCAGCTCGCAACATACGTCACAATTTCGATACTATCGGTTATTTTTTGGCGATCGTTTCATGCCCATGAAAAAGAGTTCATTGTAATAATTGAATACTATAGCATGCCTAGTGATATTCAGTATTTTTGGTTACTTGATTCAAGGTGTCTAATGATTGTTTCGGTTGAATAAAGGTCTTTTATACTAAGGGCGTGTCTTAGGGTTAGAAGATTAAAGAATGCCCGGGATTGATTAGTATTGGTTGGTATTTTGACCCATAGAAATCTTGAGTTCTTTTATATTAAGAGCATGTCTTATGTTTAAACGAAAAAAAAGAATGCCCTGGATTGAATAGTACAGTTTGGTCTTTTGATTCATAGGAAAAGAGTTCATTGTGATGGTCGATGTACTAGTAGGCATAGTGACATACATTCATAGGTGTGGTTACTTCATACCAAGGTCTATGATTCTTTAGACGATTAAAGAATGCCTAGGTCTAATGATTCTTTAGACGATTAAAGAATGCCCGGGATGGAATAGGATAGTTTAGTCTAAGATGTTTAGGTTTAATGAAGTGCACGCATGCATTGACATTCATTAAGAATTGGTTACTCCATACTAGATGTTTTAATGATTGTTTTGGTTTCTTCATATAGAGAAAAAGGAAAGAGTTCATTGTGCTGGTCAAACACATAGATGCTCATTGACATTCATTTACAGAAGTGGTTACTGCATACAAAGATGTTTAGGTTTAATGAAGCGCATGCATGTAGCCGGTATTGGAATGATTGTATAAAGAAGGTATTAGAAAGGATAGAAGCTGGGGGGGGGGGGGGGTGAGGCGGAGAAATGGGTGCAACTTTATTGTGGACATGTCTTTTCTACATAAGTTTTATTGTGTGTGTTATATGTTATGTAAATGTTTAATGTATTCTTCTTCTTTTTTTCAATGGGGACAGTTTGTGGCAGCCTTTGATCTGGTTAGTTTTATATGGCTTGAATGTGGGCAACAACCTTTCCATCTCTCATCCACCTATATTATCTACTCAACACGCACATGATGAGTAATACTAAAATTTCCGTCTGCAATTTGATATCCTTAAATGTAAAAGGTATTCGGGAGAAAAATAAAAGAAGAAGCATTTTCAAATGGTGCAAAGAAAAAGGTGGGAATATTATTTTTTTACAGGAAACCTTTAGCACACAAGATATAGTTAATACTTGGAATTCGATGTGGGAAGGCGAATGTATATACAGCCACGGTACTAATCATGGTAAAGGGGTCATGATACTAATTGATAGTGGAGTAAATATTAAGATACGACACACAGTTATCGATGAAAATGGCAGATACATTTTTGCAGTTGGTTTTCTGCAGAATAAGGAGGTAATACTAGGAAATGTTTACTTCCCGGTTGGGAGCAAAGAGTTGGAACAATTGGAGTTTCTGGGCAAAGTTAGAAATATTTTGGAAAAAGATGAATTCAAAAATAAACCTCTCATTATTGGAGGGGATTTTAATATGGTTAGAGATGTACATTTAGATTACAGTGGACATAATGTTAATAAAAAACAGTCTAAGCTTAGCTATGAATTTGAAAAGTTTTTAATTGACTATAATGCCACAGACATATGGCGTGTTAAAAATAATTTAAAGAAACAATTTACATATCACCAACAGAATCCTAAAATGCATAGTAGATTGGACTACTGGGTTATTTCGGAGAGCATAGAAGATATGGTATTTAGCTGCAAAATATTACCTTCAATTTCACCGGACCACTCAGCAGTAGAACTGATTATTAAACTACATTCTTCTACTAATCCTGTAATAAAAGCAGGATATTGGAAATTTAATAACAGTTTATGTAACGATGGAGATTATGTGAAAAGTATGAAAGAAGAAATAACACGGTTGAAACTCAATTTATCCAAAGAGATAATAGATAATAGAATATTATGGGATTATGTTAAAATGGAGATACGAAGCTTTACAAGAAAATACTGTAAGAAAAAAGCCAAAGAAAGAAAGGATAAGATTGTTGGTTTGGAAAAAGAAATTTCAAAGTTAGAGGAAGAATTACAAATACCAGCGAAGGTGAATGACAATTCTTTGATTAACGATTTGGAAAAGAAAAGAAGGGAATTGAAAAGTCTTTACGGTTATATAAGTGAAGGGGTAAAAATCAGATCTCGAGCCCAATGGTTTGAAAGTGGAGAAAGAGAAACGGCATATTTTAAGCAACTAATAGATTTCAAAGGGAAAAAAAGTGCTATTAAAGAATTACAAGTAGATGGAAATATAACTGATGATGAAAAAGATATCATACAAGAAATTAGGAGATTTTATTCTAAACTGTATGCTAAATCAGAAGAAGGATTATGCGAAAATATTAATTTTTTCCCCAAAACCTTACCCAAATTAACAGAAAATCAGAGGTTTTATTAATTAAATATTTGATATTTATTAGTAGGGAAAAAAAGAAGCCTCCAAGTATTGAAGAAATAAGAGAGAAAATATTCAAAAGTAAACAGGAAGAAAGAAAGAGTGCTACTGAACGAAATACGTTGACGTTCCACTATAAAAAATGGGAACATCTCAAGGTAAACATGGACAATATGCAAGAAAATGCAGGGATGAGGAAAGGGGGGGCCTGCCCGGTTCACAGCTGTGTGTGATTGACCGGTCTCGACTGCCATAGACTGCCCACGTCTTCTTGTTTCGTTTTTTTTTTCGTTTTTTTTTTTTTTTTTTTTTTTTTTTTTTTTTTGCTTTGTTTTCTGTTTTTGTTTTGTGTTTGTTGTTGTTGGTTTTGTTTTTAACGGGGGTAGGGGGTATAACAAACTTTATTCACTCGATATAACTAAGTTGATTGTAGTCTGTACTTTGTTCCAATATGTTATAAATTATAATATGTAATAGAGATACTAGTACTACAGAACAAAATATAGAGGGGAGGGGGGGGGGGGGTTATAACAATATTAATTCATTCAATATAATTGAGATTACTGCATTATGTTATATAGATAAATGATGTATGATTCGATGTTATGTATTGAATGATATAATGTAACACAGATGTACATGTATGAATTGATTTGATGTATTGAATGAACACAATAAAGAACATTACAAAACAAAACAAAATGTAACGCATTTGCATTTGGGGGGCGGCTGATTTTCGATAAAAAAGTCGATATATCTTCGTTATGTGATCATGGATTTTAATGAGACTTGTATCATTCTTCATGGTATTATTAGGTCTATATCTTCAGCTAAAGAAAATCCTGGGGTGGACTATCCCTTTAATAGCACTTGATTTCACCCATTGGGTCTAACTCAAAACGACACGTGAGGACGCTGTTTACTAATTCACTGGATTGAATGAGACAAAAATCACAACTATTGACTCCAGGGGGGTGTTTCACAAAGATTCTTAGTCGAACTTAACTCTAAGTTGGACTTAAATATTATGGAGAGCCATTTGTAGCCTTAAAATAAAATATATATTCAAAAGCGAAAATTCAATTATTTTTGATTTTTTATAAATTCTCCATCAAGAACATGAGATCTCCCATGATAATAGAAAATATGAATGATTTGATTCAACATTTTATGCCTTTTAAAATAACTTTTACAAAACATTTTCAAGGATGCTAACGGCTTTCCATAATTGTTAAGTCCAACTTAGAGATAAGTTCAACTTAGGATCTTTGTAAAACACCCCCTGGACCAGTAATAACACAATAATCCATAATTTTATAGAGGCCCTATACCGTAATGGCAATAGTGCAAGGATGATAATAGAAAAGCGTATCAGGACAATTACCCCCTGGGAAAACTACCCCCAAGGACAATTACCCCCCGGAAAATTACCCCCCGGAAAATTACCCCCTGAGGACTACTGCTACTGTAAATTACATAATTTCACCCTATGGTATTTAGCTATACAAAACAAACTTACCTGCAGAAACATGATAATCCGGCAATCGAAATGATAACCAATATTATCGTTTCGTGATCTGCAAGCGTGTAGAACGTTTGCAGTACTAACACTGATCATTGATATTTAATGATTTAATTAGCTCAAAACAGAAGTGAAACAAAAACCGCAAGCTAACAAGTGAAAAAGAAATATATACACACCACATCCGTTTCCTTTCAATGTTATGACAGGTGACTAACTTTCCTTGCTCGTTTCCCTCTTCTTTCCTCTGATCATATCCAAAGCTAAAGGAACCTCTAAAAGTACGAGGAGGCGAGTTGGCTCATTCGGTAACTTCAAGCATCTGCCTGTTGAACCAAAAATTGTGGATTCAAACTTTATAAGAATACGGTGATCTACCATGTCGAACGATGATAATGATCCCCATCCATTTTAGCTTGTCTAAAATGGATGTATCTATAAATACCACTACCACCACCACCACCACCAAATCCACTACTTCTAATACTACTACATGTATTACAATAGCACTCAATTTATGTGCTAAAAAACAAATGATGCATAAGGACTTGGACTTGTCGTGTTAAATGTTATCACCCATAGTGCCATTTCTGACAGAACATTTAGCGGTGCAGAGGAAATTGGGGTTTACAACAAGTGCTGAGCCGAAGGAATCAATAAGGCCAATGAATAAGCATCTGAAAAAGCTATAACAATTTTTCATATCATTTGCTTAATGTTTGAAGAAAAAATACACGGTTTAGGTTTTTTGTCTATTTCGAATGAATTCAATGATCTATTGTCTCAGACAGCGTCTTGAATATATTACACGCGGTCTATAAATAAAAATGTTTTTTTTTTTTTTTTTTTTTAAATTTTAAATCACCCTCTAGGACAACTACCCTCCTAGGATAACTACCCTAGGGCAACTATCCTTTAAGACGACTACCCCCGCAACCATCCTTTACGACGACTACCCCCGCAACCATCCTTTAAGACGACTACCCCCGGCATTATTACCCTGTAGGATGATTACCGCCATCTAACTACCCTCTATAGGACAACCACCCTCTAGGACAACTACCACTTGGATAACTGCCCACGGACAACTAACCCCAATACAACTACCCCCGAGGACAACCACCCCGGTGGTAGTCGGTTGTAGTTGGTCTCACAAATTATGCTGCATTTACAGTATTATATTTGTAATGTTTAAGTCTCATTATAGTTTATTAACACTTTATCCGATTATTTTTCTAGTTCTCCTTTTCAGCCTATTTATCTGTCCTACTCTTTATCTGTCCCTTTTATTGTGTAGTCTCCTCTCCAGCTTGTCTTTCTCATTTCTCTACGCGCGTTCTCTCTCTCTCTCTCTCTCTCTCTCTCTTTTATTGTCTTACTAGTCCTTCTAATCTTCTATTACATTTGTCTTAGTATTGCCTTCTGTTACGCGATCGTTCTCCTTCAATTATCCTCTAGTCATCCGTCTCAATCTCTTCTCTTGTTTTTCTTTCTTTTCTTTGATCATATCCTTGATTGTTTATTGAGAATTGCCATTCATATTTATATGTTATGCTTTTGTATATATCTTTTGTAAATTTAAATTGTTTCATCCTCTGGCTGCTATTTGAATGTTTTTTAATCAATAAACCATATCAAATCAAATCAAACAAATAACCACCCCTAGGATAATCACCTTCTAGGACAACTACCCTCCTAGGATAACTATCCCCCTAGGGCAACCACCCTATAAGACGATTCCCCCCGGACAATTACACCCTAGGACAAACACCCTCGAGGGCAACTCCCCCCCCCCCCCCCACACACACACACACACACACACACACACACACGCAACTACCCTTTCTTTTCATCATTTTTTTTTCTCTCTCCCTCTCTTCTCCCTCTCTCCCATTCTCTCTCTCTCTCTCTCTATTTCTCTTTCCCTCTCCTCGTACTGTCTTTGTATGTGTCTCACCCCCTCCCCCCCCCCCCCTGTCCCTCTCTTACTTTTTCTCTCCTACATGTACAATGTATACATCTTTCCTCTTTCCCTTTCTCTCCATGATCTCTACAACGTCTGTTATCACACCTCTCTTACTCTCTTCCTTTCAAGCTTACTCTTTCTCTCCCTCTTTTTTGTCTCCCATTCTCCTGTCTCCATCTTAAAACTCGTTCAGATATGAAGCAGCACAACCGCGGCGTTATTTACGGATAACATTTAAATATCTCATCACGCAAAGGCTCAGTGAATACGCGCGAAGTCTTTTGTTTCGCGCAGTTGCCATTCATTTCCCCCCTTTTAAATAAGAAATTCGCGGCGGCCTTTTTTTTTTCCCGGCGGTTTACCAAACTTAATATGAACTCGTCAGCTCAAAAAAGATAGTGCACATACGATAACATGATTGCCTGTATTGCCGCATGGTCCTTTATCTCCTTTAACTACCACATTAATCTCAGGGGGTAGACTGGTATTAAGAGATTACGACCTCTCCTTCAAATATAATATGTTAAGCATAGCCTATAAGTATAAATATACATATTTATATCTGGAATTTCTGTCACTTCAATTTTATTATTTTATACGCAAAAAAAAAAAATTCTTTACAAAATGTAAAAAGAGTAGATTATCTTATGGATTATTTAGGTACGAATGATTTAAGATGGAGAGGTGTATAATTGAATTGAAACATGCTAAAACACTTTATTTGTCTTACTGTGTAATCCTTATTGCCTTCAAATCAATTATTTTATCTTGTGATATTTTGTAAATTTGCTTTGAGAATTCTGAATAAATTTTATTTGAACAAAAAAATTGAAATATAAATCAGTTCATTGCAATATTTCTCAACCCAGATTATGTTAATACAATGGTAATGTCCAATAAGTACGTTAAGATTACGTGGAATCAACACCATTCTTGCAGTGATGATCGATTTCGTACGAAGACAGTGTTCAAAACATTAACAAATCTAAACACCTGTACTTTATTATATTAATAAAATATTGAATTCACTGGAAGAAAAAACTATAGGCCCTGTGTAAAATCTATCAGTTATAAAAATTACCCCTCAAAAATGGCATTTTTATGAGAATTTCCATACAAGCCGCGATATCATTTATTACAATCTTTGAAACATACAATAATTCATATCATTTTTGTATTACGTGGCATAGTTGAAAAAAAAGAGAGCGCAAAAATCATAGGCTAATTCCTGGTCCATACATACTTCAGTAATTAGTTAAACAATCTCCGACATTGCATTATATATTTGGGATTATACTTCTACGCTAAAAGTAGCTCTCTTCTCATCCTCAAAAGCGATTGATATTTATATGATAAAAATGAATTCGTTTCTTTCTATCTTCCATAATCATCATTATATATTCAATTTAATTCAATTCAATTCTCATTTATTTCATTCTTGGTTAAAAATTACATTTATACAAAAGATACAAAATGATTCATAAACAGATTTAGAAAATGAAATGGGAAACTACATAAATAACGCCCTTAGGGCTTGTACAAGCGTAGATCCCAAAACATTCCTGGTTTAATGTAAATGAAAGATAAAACATATAAAAAAATATAAATAAAAAACAGATAAGACATATAAAAAAATAAGAATAAAAAACAGATAAGACAAATTAATATGAACAAAAGATGAAAAACTATACAAATATAAGTTCTGCTCGTTATGAGTTATATTAATAATAGAAAAATTGAGGAAGAGCTGATTGTCAAAAGATAAATCACCATGTATTAGTTTCCTATTTCCCATGTCTTCACAGCAATGTATGTTATAGAGTCATTATACCATCATTGTACAAATACATGTACTTTCCAAAGTTCAACGTTCAGAACTTGATGCGATTTTGTTTCAAATATGAGATTCACATCTCTTTTAAAGAATCGCACAAATGGCCGACGAAGCATCATTTTGCCTCTGCCTCGGAACCCTGTCACCGTCCATCGCGAAAGCCATACCGCCGTTCGCTGGCGAGATTCTACCGCCGTCGACTCTGTCGATGCCGGCATTAGCGCCGTTACCGTTGTATTTCGACGTTGCATTCGCGGATCTCGACGTTTTTCTCTCTCTGCTATTCTCGGTCTCGGTGTCGGACCCCGAACTCGAGCTGCTGTCACTATCCGAGTCGGAAGTGCCAGATCCGGATGAGCTGGAATCGGAGTCTGATTCGGAGTCCGAATCAGAAATGGAACCACTAGAACTTGAAGTCGAATAACCGACGGATGTACTACATCAATACGCAAAAATGAGAAAAGCAACGCAATTATGTTAGATTGAAACGAAAATAAGATCTGTTCTTACAGTAAACAACACAATTCAAATCACAAATCTTTTCTATCAATGGCGGACTTCTTTTAGCAAGTGCCAAGTCAATTATAGATTTTTCGGTGTTTAAAAACACTACTATTACACTAAAGATTTGTCTATTCAGATTTAAAAAAACTTTTTCACGGTGAAGTATGTATGTTTTTGAGATGAAAACTCTTTTCCATTGTAGATTGTATTTGTGTGGAAATTTCATCTCAGTATTGGAAAACCATACTTATTCTCAATAATATCTTTAATTATATTTTACTGTTTTTAATCTTAACTAGACCAAGATGTAAAACAGTGTTGCAACTGATCTCGTTATGCTGAATGAATTCCGTCTGAAATAGGAGATGGATGATTATGTTATTTTCATTTATTTACCTTCTTCTGCTACTAGTAGATCTTCGTCTACTACTCCTTGATCCTCGTCTGCTGCTCGTCGAGTTTTTTCGGCTCATTATCATCGATCTCTCCCATTCCTTCAGCTCTCTAACTCTCGACAATCTTCGCATGATCTCAGCACCTTCGATTCCATTCGGACTTACGATGGACATCGGAGGAACGTCGTAATGTGACACTCGGCTGCTCGTACTGGGCCGTCGAGAGCTGCTTGCAACCGAAGAGCGCCGACTCGATACCGAAGCTTTCCGACTTGACACAGATGCTCTTCGACTCGATGACGATTCTCTACGATGTCCGCGCGAAGAACGACGACCACCGTCAAACTCGTCGTGACCGCGACTCGCCGAGGATGAACGTCTTTCGCGTATATCATCGAATTCGTTCATTGAGTTAGCGGTGATGTTCGATTCGCGATCGATGGACTTTCTAGGTTTGTATCGTCCACTCCATGAATTACCGTGGCCGTAGGCGGACATGATGTCCTCAACCGTGGAAAACCGGACACTCGGACTCATGGACTCATGACTACGGATTGACGACCCTTTTCGTTTGATGATAGGTGGTGTCGGTGGTCGGTTATCCGGATCCTTCCTGATCACACTGACCCGACGGACCCGAGGGTAACCTTCATAGGTCCCTGTATCACTCACAGTCGAGCTCCTCTTCGTAAGCTCACGATCTAGAGATCGACTTTGACGTCGATGTTCGAGATTCGAATTGTACCCCGATTCTGACGATGGTCGACTAAGGTTTTTCCGATGGAGCTCGAGCTGACCACTGCGATTGACCTGTCCGAGTTGTGTATGGGAGTTATGACGGCGCATCCTCCGTAGGGATTTAGACATGGTTTCTTGCTCCTGGTCTGCGAGTGCTGCATTGTATAGATGCATAAACCGTAAATGTTGCTCGAGGTCATAAGGATCCATGGTTAATCACCCTCTTTATTCCTTGTTTAAAAACAGATTGAGATAATCCTAATAGAGCTTTAAATATCTTGAATTAAAAGAAAAGTCAGTCAAAAATAACGATTATTTTTGTTTCCCCTTCGTTTTTCTTCTTCTGTCGGTCTAATGTTCAAAAGTCAGTTGGAAGAAAAGTTTATTTTAGAGGTGCTCAATTCGTGCTCAATTCACTTGGGTCGATCTGAACTTGATAAGATGCTGTCCAACTTGCAAAATACCAAGTTTTCATCAAACTCACAATAAAACCCGATCTGGATTTTTCACACAATTTAAACAAAATTGACGCAACGAGAAGAGTATCTGCGTGATGATCAATTGAATATTTTCATATAATTAAAGCTTTGGTCCGTGCCTTTTCTCTGCTAATTCTCGATTATCTCTTGAAGTGGAGCGTCTGGTATTGATTGGTTGTGTATTTAGGTCTTTGGCATTGGGGGATATGTACTTGAGGTTACAGAACCGTGACGTAGACTGCTGAAGCACCTTATCGATTATTCGATTAATGCTTCTAGCTCCTCATGTACGTAATGAACGCCAAGTCAATGGAGACTATTTAAATATGTCAATGAGGATCTCGCTTGAGCTCGGTGATGTACACACAATTCCTGTTGTAACAGAGAGAAACAGAGAAAGAGAAAGAGATTATTATTATCACTATCATCATTATTTCATATGACATTACACAATATTTGAGTCCGCCATCGATATCAAACAACTCGCTTTGTGACTGTGTCACCTACGTTCACAAATTCTGTTAATTGTATGTTAATTTCCCATATGCCTATTTTCTTTATGTATTTTTAGGTAAATATTTGTCGTCTGAAAATGTGTTGTACAATTTTCTATAATATTGAATTGTTTTTTACTACAGAAATAAAGTTCTATCAAACAAACCAAAATCAAACACGAACATTCATTCCATTTTGTTAAATCCGTTGTATCATAATAGATGGATAGTCACTTTTGAATTATTTATTTCATTTCAACCCCCTTTACAGGGCAAAATATCCATTAAAACTTCAAATCAGCAATTAAATAAAAATCCAATAAAATTTAGATATCGTATTCAAGCTAGAGAAAATTAAGATTAACATGCTGGCCAATAGGAATTTCAAAAATATTATATTTGGTTGTAATATAACGAAAAAGTGATGAAAAAGAGTAAATTAGCCTTGAACCGGAGACCAAAAAAAACAACAAAAAAAATCCGAACCCTTCCACATTAATGACGTCACAGCATAACTCATAGGTTTAAGGTTTAAGGATGGCATTGTCGACACAAGTGGATCCCATGAAGAGGCCGATAATACCTCATTAGGTCACATTGTTCCATGACCCCACCCCTTTTAAAGGACTAATGGTAATCTCAGGTTTAAGATCGGATTAAGGTCCGTTCTAATCCGATTCAATATGTCTGTTAGAATTCCACCGTTCTATTTCAGTTAAAACGTCAACCATCGTTGCACCGTAGAGTATACAGACAAAGGCTAGATTCACGGGACAGTCTGTAAACTTGAAGTTGAAAGGAAAACAATCATCACCAAAAACAGTGCTTTACAAAAATCTATATCAGAGATACTGCTTAAAAAAGGTTTGAGGAAAATTAGAAAAAGAGTTATTAACTGCCAAAGCGCGTCTGAGGAAGATGTCTGAAATCTAGGCATCGAAACTGTTGCAGGTTATCTGTTGGATGTGATTTAAGGATTATGACCAAAATCCGTGACAAATCTGCGGATAACCAATCAGAAGCAAGGATTTCACTTGCTCATAACGAAACATGTCATTTGTCACTAATGACAAGTTTTGTGACATTGGGCTCAGATTTCTTTGTTTCTTTGCCCAAATAAAACTGAGGGAAAAATTGCATTATATGTATCTTCTTCTTCCAGAATAGTACAGACCGCCGTTGGCATATTATCGTACCTTATCGTATCCATCGAAATAATGGGATTATATTTCTTTCATGAACACCAAAACAAAAAGATAAATTGGCTGAGTTTTTGCATTCATAGCTATACATGTTATATACTGTAAATATAAAGTTATCGACAAATACCCTCTGGGATATATATCGCCGTCTTGAATCTCTTTGTTATGAATACGATTCTACATCATGCGACGTAATTCTCTGCTTTAAATAATCACTTAAATTGAATATTAAAGCAAACGAGCGCGTCTTTTCGTTTTCATGAAATGCATTGCAGCTATTTTACTCCAGTAGTTAAATATTTGAATAAAATTCTAGCAATGTTACTCGTGCTTAATCATTGAACTCGAAAAGAACATGGCGGTGCCAGGAACAACGTTCTGTTCGTACCGAATTCGTATTAAGAAAGACATATTTTTCAAGTAAAACCGGCACATATGGAATAAAATGAGATATTAGTTTCATCATCACTAACTAGGTATTATTGATATATTTTTGCTGTATGTTGTTTGACCTTGGTTTAGGGTTTTAAACATCAAGCTTGACGCATGAGACAATAGATAGTTCATCATGCAATGAACACATAGCAACGGTTACTCGCACATGACAACGTATATATCGCATGTAATCTTGGTCTAAGAATAAGACCGAGATTTTATCACATTTCGATGTGAAAATACTCCTCAAAGATACCCCCTAGGACCGATACAGTTCCGAAACTACGATGATTAACTTAATTTTTCTCTTGGTGGGATAGGAATAACCTTAGTTCCAAATCGTGGACCTCTTGTCATTGTTTACTTTGCATGTTACTACGTCCATAAACACTTCACAGACGAGTGGTCTTATTGACTTACCTTTCGGCCTCCCCTGTGACTTGGTAATTATCCTAGTTAAATGGTCCAATTGCTCACAACATTAAACAGCCAACGATCGCAGCTAGACTTTCCTATTATTCACATAGTGATCTAGTCCCAATAAAAGTTGAATTTGTCGCCAAACTGGAAGCCATCTTTTCTTGTCGAAGTCGCAGTGTTGATCTCGATCGGAATGCTGGGTAATGATAAAGAATCACTTTCGATTGATTGAGCTAGGCTAGCTCAGTATAGGGGGTAGCGAAGAGCAACAAGCCGTGAAAAGAGAATCAATAACAATGCCTCCTATTAAAATCCACAGCCTGACAGAATAGTTGACTTAGGAAGGCGTCCACAATGCACAGTTGCATCTGAGGACGGATGTATTTCATTGCAATCAACCTGTGTAGACCTCTGAAAAGGGGGAAAGAAAGGGGGGATATTAGGGACTTTTAGATTTGCGTGGACTAATACGTGTGACGTCCATTCAAGGCAGTGCTTTAAAAGGACGTCGAGCGTAGCATAGACCTATTGTCTTCGTGCGAATCTAAAAGTCCCTAATGATGCATCAAGAGTAACCTCTGTACATTTAATTACAAGGAATAGAGAGCTTGGTGGAACGGGATTTGAAATTCGCAGCAAAAGAAACCGCTATACCTCACTCTCCTTTGTGTCAGTTCATTAAAGTTTATGAAGATATGTATATTATTGACATATTTATGCCTCTTATCGAGTTTTATGAATTACTGATTTTTCTTTTAGTTTACGATGAATTGTCGTGTTATCTGTCATGTTTATTTCATGTTCCCAATTCGGCTTCGTGCTTTCCTGCAATGAAGTTTAATATGCTTTCGAAACGAACGGAATAAGCATCAGTGAGCAAAGCGAAAGTTGGGAGAGCATGGCCTTACAACATTACTGTTTAATAGGGCTATAGAAGGAGTTCAAGAACTATAGCAAATAAGTAAAGTACATGCTGCAACGAGTGCCTATTGTGCTTTAGAAACTCGAGTGGGGTATTTATTCTGGCACCGACGACTTGTTATTATAGATCTTCGTATATTCAATGCACATTGTGTCATCGGTATAACTGTTCTGGTCATTGAGTCGTGGATATAAAGTCGATAGTTTTTATTGTGTGCAGATAATGGGACGCTCCCCCAAATGACCGAGCGTTGTGAATCCGCTTAACACCCCCACCCCTCACGTACCAACTCTGTAATCAGAAGTCATTTTCAAGTCATTTTTGGTCCTTTTTACAGCTCTAATTTTGGCAACGGATCTCAATACCAAACTCCCATGAAAAACACCTAAGTGCCCTTTGACTAAACCTATACTCCGAAATAATATCATATTGTGGCAAACTGTTGACTTTGAACTTTAAAGGCATTGTTTATTAACAATGTTTCCAGTTTTACAAATCTAAGTTGCATGGCCCTACGTGTTATCAGTGTTTGTGATATGGTGTTATATTGAAGCCCTACACAAATTGTGCTTCAAAATGATCATGAAGTGACTCAAAAAGTAAAACTTTGATCGAACGGTTTTACCATACTCATTTTATCAATAGACTGAAATTTTTAATTCCAATCTTAAATATCTTGATAATCAGACAGGTGATCGGCTTGTAAAATTCATGGGATTCCTGACTGACCTAAAGGTTTATAATTATGATTGCAGCATGAGCTAAATCCAGGATTTTGTTTAGAATCTGAGGCAAGATATCCAATCCCTAGTTAGCGCTGAAGCTTCGGAATCAATGAATGAATTATTCCCTACCGCATGTAGCTTCAAACAAGCCAACGTATGCGGCGTTCTAATTTTACTAGCGAATTTGCCGGAATTTTGTAGTCACATGAAATTCTGGTCAAAACGGGCGAGTAAATGGACCCACACTTAACTGTCAAAAGAAATAAGAATAAAATAATGTAGTTTTTGCCTAAATCTCTAATGATTTATACAACTTCCAGGTAAATATAAAACACGTTGGAAACTAACTGAAACAAGCAACAAAATAACATACTTAATGTGGGTAAATAAAATTTCAGCAACACGTCCTCTCCCGTTGAAAATGTTACATTTTGCCACGATCGACACTCATCGTTATCTAACATAAAGTCTTCTTCAGACATGGGTCGCGTAGGTGCGTGCGTGTGTGCGTATGCGTGTTGGGTGCTCGTGTGTGTGCGTGTGCGCGCGTGTGTCTGTTGAAATTACTCCTTAATAACTTTATATATTATCTGGGGGGCGTTTCATGAAACAATTAGTTAATATCATGTTCACCGACAATTCTTTTGTCACCGACTATTTTCCAGGCCTGTGATTGGTCAAATTTAGTCAGCGCTGACTAAATTGTTGGTGAACATGATATTAATCAGCGAAAACCACCGACTAATTGTTTCATGAAACGCCCCCCTGATCTCGTGTCCAATAAAGTTACTATTCTGAAAATTATTATCCTATGTTGTTTCATAACATCCAATAACAAAGGGCAAATCCAGGGTAGTTTGAATCGGCCGGGGCCCAATCTTATTAAAAGATAAATCGTCGGTTGCCTGGGAAGTATTGTTCAAAAGGAAGAAAAAGAAAAAGAAAAGTGGGTTAAAGAAAAGGGAGGCGTCTATTTCCGCCGGGACCTTGACCCTTGTCTCCAGTTTATCATTGATCATTAGTTTACTAACATATAGCCGCATTTAGGAGTCTGACCGGGAACATTGAATGTTACCAATATGGTATTTGAATACCCTCGAAGACAGCCCCTCGAGAAACATCGCAAACAAAAACCCAGTGTCTCGTCTTGCCCGGGACCTGTGTCTCCCACGTATCATTGATCTGTAGAAGAAGATTTAAATTGTTCAATGAACAAAGTTTGCAAAAGCTATTTCACATGATCACACTTACACTGACATTAATACCAATAGTTCGGGAGACCAAAGTTCATAAATGTATCTTCTCGTTTTTGATTGGTTATGTATCTTCACATGAGTAATGTGCATACTGAAACTTTATGATATTTCATGTTTCATATTTCACTTGCTCATATTTGTATTCGCCCTTCATTAAGTCGACAGGTGCCTATGGTTCGCTCTTCTTGTTGAGTATAGTATATACAGTTCGCTAGATTACTCACCATCTTCAGCCAGGGTAATTATGCTGCATTATTGTAGAGCGCTTACACTGTAAAAAAATAATAGTCGAAATAACTCAATAAAATTGAGGAAAAGAATTGCCTTATTTTTATTAAGTAAATATTACCTACGGCATCTTAAGTAGAATTTACTTATTTTGCTGAATAAATTTTTACTCAGTTAAATCGAGATACATTAACGTAAATAATTTAAGTATTGTAATCATTTTAGATAATTAAAAAAAAGCTATGATAGGATTACATATTGCACGATTTGGTACCCATCTAATCTAACAAGTAACATCCACTAATCATTCACTACTTCTATTTAAGATTAATCACTAATCACTAACACTACTTCTATTTAAGATTTAACCGTATATATATATCTACCACCATCACAAACTATTACATACGCTTCAATTCGACACATATTGAAAGGCTCCAAATTTTATATATACTTGATCGTAGCATCTTAAAAGGAAAATTGGTTGACAATTTCCTGAAATATCAAGTTTTGATTTGTTTTGAACTGGGTAACAATTAAAAATTGTCTTGTCTTTGCTTAGCCATGTTAAATGAATTAGTTAATGTTTTAAAGTCCTTAAATTTTCATTCAACCACAAAAAAGAATTGTTTTATTCAAAAAAGAGTTTAATTTGGTCTTAATGAATATTCATAAATTATGTAAATATTTCTATTACGCACTGCATCGGTCCTTACTTTAAAAAGATAAGAATAATCAACATAAATTGTTTGAGTAATTCGTATGATTTCTGATTTTGAGTTAAAATTACTAAATTAATACAAGCTGAAATTACTTAAAGTTCTTATGTATTTGATTTTACTTAAATATTCCACGTATGTTCTACTAAATTGAAAGTTTGAGTTAGCAAGACTTAAATTTAGTGCGTATGTGGCAAAACTAATGTTTTCAAGTAAATTCTACATGGAAAAAATACGTAAAAATTACCAATGAACAAATTCTTTTTTACAGTGTAGAGACTTCTGACAAAGTAAGTGTTAGGCGCTATATAAGCACTGTAATTATTATTATTATTATTAAATCTGGACATATCAGTTAGAGATAGTCATCCTGTAATTTGCTGCAGCTCTATCTAAGAGCAACCAGAAGACAAGTGTGACTGTAACGTTCCAGAACTAGATTTTACTTATGGTGGGAAATCAAATGTCCGTGTTCTCTCTTCAAACATACAACATTTAAATTGACGACTAAGACTGTTCCCTAAATTGCATTTAACCCTGAGGCCTACACACATTTAGCATACGATTTCCATTGAATCAAATCATTTTTATGCTTATTTATCACGTGTGTCTTATAAACAATCTACACTGTCATTAAACCAAGGCAGAGTAGAAGGTGAAGAACTGCATATTAGCTTCAATATCATTATCGACTCGGTGAAGAAACCTAAAGATGGCATCCTCATCAAACGAAACTGTTGGCGGGAGTAAGACCGTTCTGTGGTGTGTGCCGAGGGCAATCTCGACGGCTTTCGCAAAGTGTCTCAGCCACATTGAGGAGAGCGAAGTGTGGTTCGAACCCTATACCTACAGTCATGTCACAAGGGTAGAGTACGGACTTCACACCAAGCTCGATCTACCTATGGAGTATGAGGGCAATGAGGAGATATTCCAGACGGCCAAAGAGATGGCTGATAAAAGAGTGAACACCAACACGGTGCCTGATCGTCTACCGTAAGTTTCTCATTCTTTCTCGTTCTGTTCAGAGCCAGAAGGGCCTTAACCTTGTGTTTGAGCATTATGACTTAATGCTCTTCTGACTGTTATCAGACTAGTTTCACTCTTGTTATTTATTCTGTCGTTGTTATTGTTTTATTTTTTCCTCACTCATATTTCTAACATTATAAAGGGTACTTCCAAAATGGGGACCATGCACATTATCTCTTTCCGCATTTTATCAATGTAGACACAACGTTTCAGTCATGCCTAGGTCACATTTGCTCTACAGCTATAGGATACGGCGGCCGTATAGCCCCCGAAATCGTGATGTATCTGCGATGGCCTCAGGATCACCCTATTTATCTTTACATGCCGTACGGGTCGCCGTGGGATTATAGCGCGGAGTTATGACTTTTTTTCATTTTTAGGTTCGCCGTAGCAATTAGACAATTATAGACACCGTAGCCATGCCGTAGAGCGGTTCCACGGCGACCATACGTCGGGCGTATGGTGGCCTTGCGGCTACCTTGCGTCTGCCTTGGTATTTCTCAAAAACTTACGGCCGCCGCAGGGACGCCCTAAGACGACCGTGCATCAACTTCAAAGGCCGTACGGGAGCCGCAGGTTTTCTTTCTCCACGAAATAAAATTACGCCGCGTGGCTACCCTAACATAATGTGACTGCTACCGTATGTGACCGTGGGAATGCTGCGGCGGCCCTATAATTGCCATTGGCCATAGCTATTTTAGACCCCGCGGCCGCCGCGGCAAATGCGACCTAGGCATAAACATAAGAACGCATGACTGAAAAGTTTTACCTTCACCTAACTGCTATTTCATGTCTTCAGTCATTGGGTAGACATTGGGTCGACATTAGTTATCAAATTTTAGTATAACTTGAGTTGATTAAATTGATAATTTTTTATCAAAAGTCAAATCAGTAATAAGTGTTACTATGATAACGTAAATATTATCTGAATATTACATTTCAAATGAAATATCTCATATTTGACTGGTACAGGTATGGATCTGTGAAGCGTCGTCTTGAAGCTTCTTCTGCCAAACATGTGTTTGTCAAGGATATGGCCTTTGGGATGACTGATGGGTATCACCAGTTCCTACCTAAGGGTTACCGACATACCTTCCTCATCAGGAACCCTCAACGCTATATCGTCTCCTATAGGAGGGCTATCTTCCAGCATTACACTGCGTGCGGTTTATTGGAAGGTGAGTTTCCTAGCTACAAACAGATAATGACTGTATAATATCGTCAACAAATATAATGATAACAATAATAGTGGGTTCTTGTATAGCGCTCATGCCTGTCAGACTTAACACCCCTGGTCCTCCACATTCATGATTAGTAAAACCCCTCCACTATTACATCACAACGTTCCTTCTTTCCTGATCCATTCCTCCCTTTTTCTCTATCTTTCTGTATGATATCCGTTCTTTATCCCTGCTCTCCCTCTCTCTTCCATATGGCCATGGCGTCGTAATATTCATTCTTGTAACACAGTCTTGATTTCCTACATTTTGATGTTGTCTAATCAAAGTCTTAACACATTAATATAGATCTAACTATATACTTGCCGAACAAAATCGAGAGTTCAGGTGAAAAGGATACATTGATGCTCCCAGGAAATCTGATTTTTTTTTTTCTTCCAGTTTTTCTGATCAACGTAGTAATGCTCTGTGTTGTTTTCCCTGTTGGATATGATAATTTTCATAAATACAAATCAAGTTTAATTGGACTATCAGCTGCAAAGTTTAATGCTTCCAGTATGTCCATCACTTTTCCATTTTTCTTCTTCATCTTATCACGCATGTTCTTCTTCCTCTCTCTCTCTCTCTCTCTCTCTCTCTCACTCTCTTTCTCTCTATCTCTTCTATCATATGCGATCACTCATTATGTCATTATACATATATATAAGTCATTTTTATATTCACCACATATTTAGGAATAAATATGTTTACATCTGAATTGCGTCTAAATCTGCATCAATAGAAAATTCATTTGTGAGAACCTGCCCAAATCCTACATTATTTTGATTGGACTGTTCGAATTTTTTAACCATTAAAACCATCAGGCGAAGCTGCTGACGAGAAGAAATTTGACGTCGAGCTCTACGATCCCATGTTGCCCAAGGGCTGGCACACTAAGGAGCTCTATGACCTGTGGAAGTACGTCCAAGATGAGAACATCGATCCTAATCCTATTGTCATCGATGGTGACGATCTGTTGACGAAACCTGCCGAGACTCTGTCGGCGTACTGCGCTGCCGTGGGGTTGCCGTATAACGACAGCTTACTACAGTGGGATGCATCTCTTGAGGCTTTCAAAACCATGAAAGCTGCCGGCGATACTCTTCTCTTCGATATCGTGAATTTCTACGGGACGGCCATGAAAAGTAGCTGCTTTTTACCGCCGAGCAAGAAGACACCACGTGATCAACTACCGGCTGACGTCATCAGGGGTTCAGACAAAGTCATGAAGTATTTTGAAGAAATGTATGAGACGAGAATTAGAGTTTAGTTCAGTAAGAAAATCATTTAAAAAATCCATTTCTACGGGCTTGTCACAACACACACACATACAACTGTACACCTAACACGCACCCACATACACACACACGCACACGCACACACACCCACACACACACACACACAAACATGCACGCGCTCAACCTACAAACACTTATATTCATATCATTATATATAGATATGGCTTAATTCCAAAAGATGCTAATCCACGTAGTATAATAGACTAAGTTTTACGATGTTTGTCATTTTGGTGCAGTTACCAGTAAAGATGGTCAGTGCACATTTTCAGTTAATTCAACATGTTAAAATATTTTTATCGAATATCTTTTTATTTAGTTCCTTTGGGAATGAAATACCCCAAAGTGTCAATAAATAATAATGAAAGTACATGTGCATTTTGCATTGAATTTGAATCTTTAAAATAGTTTAAACGTGCAAAAAGAGACGGTCGACCAGATTTTCATTCCAAAAGGCGCTGAATTCATGAAAATTGGAATAATGAGTATTTATCAGTGATACTAATTGTAATCTATGTCCTTATACATAATACTTAATTCCAATAAACGTTTCTCGCGGGCTGTACTTGATATCTGATACAATAGTGCAAATTTGTCTCGCTCAATTGTAAGGAACATTAATTTTGCTCTGTCTTGTATGACAAGATTTAAAATGTAGATATTGATGTGGGCCTGTAATTTTGTAGAAAATCTTATTAGATTATCCTTTTTTCTTCTTAAGTCATTCAGTTGTATTTGATGTACATAATATATTGATTCGTGTTATCATGTCAAAATATCATAGCTTTATATCAAATCTTCTCTATTACATACTTTTTTTATTGGGTTTTTTTTATGTTAAAAAAAAAGGATATCTGTTTTCAATGCATTAGTAAATTATATTTTAATCAAAATGCCTAGATATCAAATACGTGCCAAATCTTTTTCTTGTATTCATTTAACGTAAAGTAATTCTTTGCTGAGTATAGCTTTTTGCATATCAAGATCGATTTGAATAAGCCATTGCATAGCTATATTATATCAATTTTTACATGCTATCATCCATTGTCCAAAGAATGGCATACATATATGATAAAACGATTAATAAATTTCAAGAATGATAATCAACGTAATCAGCGTTCATTATTTTCATTGGATGAGAACTAGAATGAATCGTTATAACCTCTAGCTGTGAATTGAGCACTGATCCATGACAGATGTATCCCAGCGCCAGCTTGCAGTATACGAGGATCGTCCACGCCCCTCATAGCTTATTGAGAGAGATAGTTACGTCACCGGACTTTGCTCCTCATTGGTCAGTTATTTCACTGAGCTCCAATGGGTCCCTCCCATGAAAACTTTACATGGGACGGAACTATTCGGATCCCCGCGATCTAACCTATAACCGCGCTCCCATGCGCATTTTATATATACACGTGTCGCAACTACCTGTCTGAATAGTATTAAAGCCTATGGGAATGTGAGAATTCAGTAGTCGATAAACCTATCGATAAACCTAATAAAAATACGTCACTCTCATCAACTTGAGCTATATTTATATCATTACATGCAGTATAGATCCTATGAAATGCCTTTACAGTCTCTTCAATATCTATCCACACAAAAAACCTCTACAAACTTTTATAACAAAATTGACTAGGTAGTTGGTATGAACTTACAATCTCTTACTTTTAAAAAACCCATGCAAATCATTAACAAATATACAAAGTATACAAAATAGGCCTATACAAATTATTTCAAGGTAAAATACAATATAAATTAAATTAATTCATCTAAAATAAGAAGAATAAAAGGGCCATCATTAAAAGCTTGACAGGTTGATGGCACGTCCGCATACACGTAGTTTCATATCGATGGTCTACACCATATACAATTATAGAGTTGCGTTCTATTGATGTTTGTATGTACAACAATTTGGTTTGGGCATACAATACCCACCCACAAAAATGGACACACTCTTGATCTCATCCTAACTCGAAATACTGATAACTTTGTCTCAAATTTAAATACTACCAGTTATTTGCCGTCTGATCATTCTGCTGTGATATGTAATTTGAATATTGCGCGACCAAAACCAGCAAAAATCAAAATCTCTTTCCGTAAATTTCGCGATATTGATATTAATGTCTTTCGCTCTGATATATTAAATTCACCTCTGTATAAATCTCCCGCATCTGAATTGGACAACTTGGTTTGTCAATATGACTCTGTTCTAAATGACCTTAAAGACAAGCACGCACCTTTAATAACTCGCACAATCAGGTGTCGTCCTAACGCACCTTGGTTCAATGAAAAATTACATGAAATGAAACGGATCTTACGACGCCTTGAGCGACGTTGGGTTGCTTCTAAATTAGAAGTTGACAGACAAATTTTCAAAAACCAATGTTATGAATATAATCGCATGATCAAACAATGTAAACAAAACCATCATTCAAAACAATTTGAAGGTTGTAATTCAAAGCAGCTATTTCAAAAAGTCAACAAATTGTGCACACCAAAAGTACCCAAGGTGTTACCTTCTGGCGATTCTGATCTTTCACTTGCTGAACGTTTTTCTGACTTTTTTACAGACAAAATTAGGAGTATCAAAAATGTTCTTAAGGATTCATCAAAAACGGATGTTTCCATATCCATGCTTGATTCCTGCAATTCTTCATTTCCTGAATTTTCACCAGTATCAGAAAATACTGTCAGAGTTATAATAATGAAATCTCCATCAACTTCATGTAGTCTCGATCCAATGCCGACATGGCTGCTTAAGAACTGTTTGGATGAGCTTTTACCAGTCATTACCAAAATTATAAACATGTCTATTCAAAGTGGTCAATTTCCTGATGTTTTGAAATCGGCACAAATCACTCCTCTTTTGAAGAAACCAAATTTGGATTGTGAAATTTTGAAAAACTATCGGCCTGTTGCCAACCTTAAGTTTCTTGCTAAAACAATTGAACGTGCTTGTGCTTCTCAAATTCAGGGCTATCTATCATCAAATAATCTGTGTAGTAAAATGCAATCTGCTTATAGATCTTCTCATAGCGTTGAAACTGCTCTTTTACGTGTATATAATGATTTGTTGTTAGCTGTGGACCAAGGTGATGAAGCTGTTTTAATACTTTTAGACTATTCTGCGGCTTTCGATACTATCAGTCATGATGTTTTTCTTGATCGCTTACGTAATAGATATGGTGTATCAGGTACTGCCTTGAATTGGTTTAAAACCTACTTTATGAATCGTTCACAATCTATTGTCATTAATGACTCATTATCCAAACCTCATGTTCCACTTGAAGGTGTTCCTCAGGGATCCGTCATCGGCCCTTTATCATTTACTCTGTACACTGCACCACTTGAAGATATTATTGAAGCGCATGGTTTAGGCCGAATGATATATGCAGATGACACCCAAGTTTATGTTGTTTTGAAACGTGATTCCGACCATTCTGTTATTACTAAACTTGAAAGATGTATAAATGATATCAAAGCTTGGTCCACTGCTAATGATTTGAAGTTAAATGAGGATAAAACTGAGGTTATACATGTAACATCTCGATTCAGAAAGTCCTCCCATTTACCATCTGTTGAAATTGCTAATGTTCCGATACAACCTGTCAAAAGTGCACGTAACCTTGGTGTCATCTTTGAAAATGATCTTAGGATGGATGATTATATAAAAAATATTTGTCGCTCAGCTTCATATGCCTTGTACAAGATAGGTCGTATTAGAAATTTTCTTGATAAAAAATCTACCGAAACGCTTATACATGCATTTATTACATGCCGTCTTGATCAATGTAACAGCCTTCTTTATGGCCTTCCGGAGTCGCACATTGCAAAACTCCAGAGAATTCAAAACTCTGCTGCCAGGCTTGTAACACGCACGCGTTCTTGTGAACACATCACCCCAGTACTTCGCGAATTGCATTGGTTGCCGGTGACGTACCGCATTATGTACAAAATCTTAGTTTTAACTTATAAATGCATTCATGAATTGGCACCAATTTATCTGCAAGAATTAATCGAGGAATACAAACCCTCACGCAATTTACGGTCATCTTCACAATTAAACCTCGTATCTACTTCTGTGTCAACTCTCTCTTATGGTAATCGTTCCTTTCGCAAAGCTTCTGCTGAACTTTGGAACAGATTACCTTTAAATGTAAAAAACTGTCAAACCGTTAACCTTTTCAAAACTAGTCTCAAGACACATTTATACAAAATTGCGTTTGATGATTGATTAACTCT
Organism: Strongylocentrotus droebachiensis; assembly: GCA_035222895.1. Taxonomy (NCBI): domain Eukaryota; kingdom Metazoa; phylum Echinodermata; class Echinoidea; order Camarodonta; family Strongylocentrotidae; genus Strongylocentrotus; species Strongylocentrotus droebachiensis. The sequence goes on from JAVYIG010001830.1 coordinate 262,813, forward strand.
GTTCCCTTTGATGTGTATTCCATATGTATTGTAATTTGTAGGTTTATTTGCATTTTTAGTTTTGTATAAGATGTAATTGTATATCAGTCTATTTTGTGTGTATAGCGCTTAGAGACTTCGGTGGTAAGCGCTTTATAAGTAACGTTTTTATTATTATTATTATTAAAGTGCTTGATACTTGGTCGTACGACCTTCATGTTTTCACATTGACAATGATTTGTTTTTATTACAAATTGTTTATTCATTATAAACCGGCAAGGGTACTAATTAATTGCTAATAATAGACACAAATATATGGAAGGGATGTGGGACTGGGGGAGGGAGGGGGATGCTCCTCCAGGCCTGGTCCGCCACTGATCATCTGAAGTTACAAAGATAGAAGTTAATAACAGAGAGAGATAATAATATTGGAGAGGGTAGAAGGGAGAGAGAGAGTCCAAAAGTCCATTCTTCATGCGTAACAATAAGCACATGCACGAATACACCGTCGAGTATTTAATAGTCTCTATGAACAAAATAAGAAGACTTGAAGACACTAAAAGGCCTCTCGGATAAGAAATTCTATGGACCATTGCGTCGTCTTGAAGCTTTCATCGCATAATTTGGAAGACACATGCATTCCTGTTGTCTGTAGTCTGAAAAGGAACAAAAAGAAGAAAAAAGGGGTCATGACCTTGCATCACCTTGATGTGTTCAAAGGTAAACAACCAATATTGGTACTCATTAGTTCAAGTATCATTGTGCTCTTAGTCTCAAACAACCCTGTTCGCCCTTAGCTTTCTGAGTATTTAGTTTTATCTGTCCGTCAAAGTCATGATTTTGTACCGGCATGTTCATTCTCTTAACTCTCAATCCCGGGTTGAGAGTTCGAACCCAAGCCCGGCACTCACGTCTTTTTTTTGACGAGGCATTAAACCAGATTTGCCACTCACCGATTTCTGGGGGTAATAATAAGTGTATTGATAATGACGAGGCTTTCCTGTGTAAAAAAAAAATATTGTTATTATCATTATTATTGTTATCATTATTATTATCATTTTTATCATCATTATTATCATTATTATTATTATTATCATTTTTATTATCATTTTTATCATCATTATTATCATTATTATTATTATTATCATTTTTATTAACATTATTCTAATTATTATTATCATTTTTATTATCATGGTTATTTCACTATGAGGTGAAAGGGGGAAGGATGCAGCTCTCCCAAAGGACTTTTTAAGCTTTTATAGTGAGGAATTGAACACTTCATATTCGGCCATGCAGCGAGGTGTCTCAACATAAAATGCTATATGTTTTCTCGTGTAGACTGATGACTAAAATACAATTTTGGGACCATTTTCCTTGCTCACTCGCTTTGCTCTTTTGCATAGTTGAGAAACGTTATAAACCTTAACTAAACCCCCATGACGAAGATGTGTTGGTACGTAGTCTTGACCTAACATGAACAATCAATAAAATGCCCTGATTAAATTGCTTAACAATAATACTGCTTGTTTGGTCATGTGATAACATATTTCAAAGGAGATCGTATAGTATATAATCGGGTTTCATATACATACGTATACCACGTCAGAAGTTTGCCTTATTCGATTGGAGTTCAACCGCTACGTGCGATATTTACTTGACCCCCTTCTGTTGTGTGGGAAACTATATATATTCGGCTTGTATTAGAACACTCTGTCCATTCACAAGGGAGTTACCAACAAAACAACTCACCGGATTTTTGCGGTCAGTTTACTTGTGGCAAGCTCGAATCATTTGTATCCAAATTAGGAGTGACTTTTAGTACCTAAATCAAACAGTAGCCAGCCAGAAACCTGTGTCGAAACTCTTCTTTGTGCGTATTGCAGTAAGTTGTTCTGATCATCGCAAAAATCCATTTTCATCAGTTTGATAAAAGAGTTTACAGTGTGTTTTTTTCTCCAAAGACCCATCAAAGTGAAGTGCACAGAATTTTACTCTGTGATCATCCAGCCAAATCCGATTCGTACATACTGTTATCTATGCCTACTGCATATCAAGAATATATTACATTATTAGCCATCTGGAAATCGAATGCGTTTTAACATGGATTAGGGAACCGATAAATAACAAGGAGAATCGTACAGCTAGGGTGTTATTTTTTAAATGAACATATTTCCACTTCATATGGTTTTATTGTTTAGATCTCATTGATATTCAGAACACCTCATGATCACCCTTCCATACTGTATAATTGATCTTCCTTTTCTTTTTATTCGCCCTGTATTATGCTGACAGATGCCTTTGTTTCGCTCTTCGTTGTCAGGAGGATGTGCAGCCCGATGTGTTTTGTTTTCTGCTTCATTGTTTTACTATCATCAGTCCAACTATCGTGGTGCGAATCTTCTGTGCTCTACAGTAGAGAAGGAGAAACAGTGCAGCTGAGTTTTCATTATCCTTGTAATGGTACAAGAGTAACATTACAGAGAGGCCACATACGCCCATTCTATTCTTCCAGACCGGAGGAACAACTTATTAGGTTACCTCACAACCAACAAGTGTCTGCGAAGATCAGCCCGACTCAGGTGAATAATTGCTCACTTCAACTACATTTCGACCCTGTCTCAAGAATAGACGCAGCTATCTACGTGTTCTATACACTCTAAATTACAGGGATTTAAATTTAAATCTATAGGATTTATTTTTAAATCTTTCATGTACTGTAGGTAGGGACCAATCGATGTGGATTTAAAATTAATCTTCGCTAGGATTAAAAAGTTTTAATCTGTAAAGGATTAAAAAAAAAGTTCAAAAGATTTATATTATAAATCTTTCTAGATTAAAATTAACCCTGATAAAGATTTAAAAGCAATCCTTTTTTGGACTTCTTTGTCATGTGACAAAATCTTATCGCCAGGATTGGTCAATTTGCCGTTAATTTTCGGAACTTTTTTTAATCTTTTGGGATTGAAAAAAATATATTTGAAACTCGGATTAAGAACCAGTTTAGCAATCTGTTAAGATTAAAAATCAATCTTTATGGATTTAATTTATTCAAATCCGGCTTAAGATTTAAATTTTAAATCCCTGTAATTTAGAGTGTAGTCAGGAACATCTGACAAAAACTAGGTTACACGTTGACTTTCCTCCTGGTCCTACGTCGTGTATATTCTTGAGCCAGAGTATAAGAATAGGGGCTGGGTTACCTTGCATTGTACAGCCGCAGTGGGAAGTCTGTCCGGGCAGATTGAATGTTACCAATATGGTATTCGAATGCCCTCGAAGTCAGCCCCTCTAGAAACACCAAGACATCTATATCAAGATATCTTGGTTAGGGATAGTGTTACCGTACATTGCTGCAGCTCCACCCTAGAACAATCAAAAGACCAGTGTGACTGTAACGACTTTGAACTGGATTTTTCTTCTGGGGAAAAATCAAATGTTAGAAATCCGTGTTCTCCATCCACGCCTAAAGCATTTGAATTGACGACTAATATTACATTAAACCAAGAGACAAAAGAAAGTGAACGGGGTTATATAACTTCTTATACACACCTTAAGCATTCGAATTCCGTTGAATCAAAAACCCGGTTGTGGCTTATAGTTTCATGCTTAGTTATCACGTTTGTATTATAAACATTCCTCAATGTATCCACACAACATCAGGTTATACTGTTATTCGCGACTCGGTGAAGAAACCTAAAGATGGCATCCTCATCAAACGAAACTGTTGGCGGGAGTAAGACCTTTCTGTGGTGTGTGCCGAGGGCAATTTCTACGGCTTGTAAATTACTAGCGGGAAACTAGGTAATGGTTGTTATTAACATTACACGATGTTAGATGAATAGGCCTAGATCTGATTGTTTTTATGTCAAAAAAAGCTTTATCTTGTTTGACAAGATTTGAAATGTAAATACTGATGTGTGCCTGTCATTTTGAGGGAAATGTTTTTCGATCATTTATATTGTTTCATGTGTTATCATGTCAAACTTCTCAAAGTATGATATAAACTGTATTCTATATTGCATCCTCTTGTGTAGGTTTTTTTTCTCCAAATGAATCCGCGTTTTAACAAAAATAAGTATATCCATGTTCAAATGCATTAGCTAATTTTATTTTAATAAAATGCCTTACAAGCAAATACATGTCAAACCTTTTATCTTGTATTTATTTAGCGGAAAATAATCATTTGATGAATATTGCTATTGTCGTGCAGTAAATACAATACATAGCAAGATCGCTTTGAAAATGCCATTTCGTAGCTACATGTATACATGCTCTCCTCCATTTTCCAAAGAAGGCTACATAATTTGATATAAAGATTAAAGGGATAGTTGAGTTATGTTGCAGAGGGCGCTACACAAAATATTTTGTTGTGAGATAATGAAAAACTGAGTGTCAAATTTGAAAGAACATAATATTTAAATGACAAAATCATCTTTGTTTGATCAAAATCGGTTCAGAGACGGCTGAAATATAACGATTTCCAATACATGTGTACCACCACAAATATAGGCCTATTAGACATTTTGAAAAATTTGAAAAAACCGTTGAAAAAACGAAATAACGCCGTTTACGTCGTATTTCAGCCACTGTCGATATTGGCTTTTTTGTTGGCATTTTCGTGTTGCTTATATTACCAACAATTAGTCGGCTCATGTATTGTTATTTTTAATTTCATAATTAATTAACGGTCACCATGTTTTTTTTTAAAGTGGAGCTGAATTGGTATGAACGTATTGGCTAAATTTCACATATTATGGGGTCTAAAATTACCTTCATAGCAATTTTAGGTTCTAAAAGGGCACTATAAAATAATGTCATAGATAAGAATAACAGCAATAACCATGCACTTTGAAGGCATTTGCGGTCTAAAAACAGAACTCAACTATCACTTTAATAAATTTCAAGAATGATAATCAACGTAATAAGCGTTCATATTTTTCATTGGATGAGATCTAGAATTAATTGTTATGACCTCTGTGAATTGAGTACTGATCCATGACAGATGTATCCCTGCGCCAGCTTGCAGTATGAGGGGCGTCATTGCTTATTGAGAGAGATGGGTACGTCACCGGAAGTTGCTCCACATTGGTCAGTTATTTCCCTGAGCTCCAAATGGGTCCGTCCCATTAAAACTTTAGATGGGACGGAACTATTCTGATCCACGCGATTAAACCTATAACCGCGCTCGCATGCGCGTGTATACGCTTGTCGCAACTACTTGTCTGAATAGTACTAAAGGTATAGACCAGTTTTGGTGAACGCCCCCCTCTCAAAAAATGAAATGGTAGCTCTTATTACCTATCTAAGGCGTTTGATACCATTGACCATGGTATCCTCCTCAGGAAACTAGAGCATTATGGAATACGTGGTGTAGCATTGTCTTGGTTCCAAAGCTATTTGTTTGACAGGACTCAATTTGTTGTGGTGGATGGTAGTAGTTCCCAACTTGCTTCTATTAAATATGGTGTACCTCAGGGTTCTGTTCTTGGTCCCCTGTTGTTTTTAATTTATATAAATGATATAATACACTCGTCAACATTATTCTCATACTCCCTGTTTGCTGATGATACCAGCTTGCTGCTGGTTGATAAGAAGGCTGAAGATTTATTACTAATTGCAAATCAAGAGATTCAGAAACTGTATGCATAGTATTGTTGTAATAAGTTTTGTTGAATGTTCAAAAGACCAAATGTGTTATTTTTCGCTCAAAGGGTAAAAAGCTTCCAGATGGTATTACTTTTCTTAATGTTGGAGGCCATGATGTTGCGCTTAGTGAAAATGTTCAGTTCTTAGCAGTGGCGTAGACAGGTTCGTACACCTGGGGGGATGACTCAGGGGCGGATCTAGCTTTTTGCTAAGGGGGGGGGGGGTTGACCAAAATAATGACGATGCGGAGCATCGTCCACGAGCCGCGAAGCGGCGAGCCGAATTTTTTTTGGGTGTTTATTTGAACCCCGTAAGTGCTGTTTTCCTGGCATCTATTAACACAATGGAGACCATAAAAAGCAGTGCATGATAACATCTTTTTAAATCAAGTAACAGTTAAATACACAGTTATATCCAGAGTTATCATGTGTTTGGTTAAGTTACCAGATGAGTTGAATATCTTCTCACAATATTTGCACTTGAAAGGGTTTCTCTCCAGCGTGCGTTCTTTTTTCTTTTTTCTTTTCTTTTTTTTTCCTTTTTTTTGTTTTTTTTGTTTTTTGGGCCGCCCAAGGGGGGGGTTAAACCCCCTAAACCCCCCCCCCCCCCGTAGATCCGCGCCTGTTTAATCTTGTGGTTATCTTGTGGTTTCCAAACCACAAGATAACCACAAAATACTTGTAAGATTTTCTTTTTTTTTACCGTCTGAATTGGCTTTCACCGTGTGAATGCGGCTAATAACAATAAACACAATTACAATAATGATGAGGATTATTATTATCATCATCATAATTATTATTATTATTAATATTATAATTGTTATCATTATTATTACTATTATTATCATCATTATGACTTATTAAGTAAGCAAATATCATTCCCCAAAACCTGGGGGGGGGGGTGATTGTACATGCCATCCCCCCACCTTGTGAGGTGGGGGGGGATGCATCCCCCTCATCCCCCCCCCCCCCGTTGTCTATGCCCCTGGTTCTTAGGGTTAACTATGGATGAGCATTTATCTTGGAAGAATCATTTAGATGTTGTATGCACTGAGTTGTCTCGAAGTGTAGGTGTCATTTTTAGATTGAAATTTATTTTACCTGAAAGAGTGCTGATAACGTTATATAATATTATTATTCTTCCTTATTTGACATATTGTAATGTTGCTTGGGGAAACACTTTTAAGTCATATCTTGATAAGTTAAGAGTATTGCAGAAGAAGGCAATAAGGCTTATTACTAATTCTAATTATAGACATCCAAGTTCTCCATTGTTCCTTCGATTAAGAATGTTACCACTAAGTGGACTTGTGTCAATCAATTGCGTCATTTTGATGATTCCAGAACCTTGCAGTACACACCAATACTTACATGCTAGATGATCAACCTTTTCTGATCGATTCCACAACGTTTTTTTCACAATGCAATCGCATGACCATAACTCAACTTTATCTTTAAAGTCTATGGGAATGAGAGAATTCAGGAGTCGATAAACCTATCAATACATCTAATAAAAATACGTCACTCTCATCAACTTGAGTAATATGTATATCATTACATGCAGTATAGATCCTATGAAATGCCTCTTTACAGTCTCTACAATATCTATCCACACAAAAAAAACCTCTACAAACTTTTTGAACAAAATTGACTAGGTAGTTGGTATAAACTTACAATCCCTTACTTTTAAAAAACCCATGCAAATCATTAACAAATATACAAAGTATACAAAATAGGCCTATACAAATTATTTCAAGGTAAAATACAATGTAAATTAAATTAATTCATCTAAAATAAGAAGAATTAAAGGGCCATCATTAAAAGCTTGACAGGTTGATGGCACGTCCGCATACACGTAGTTTCATATCGATGGTCTACACCATATACAATTATTATAGAGTTGCGTTCTATTGATGTTTGTATGTACAACAATTTGGTTTGAGCATACAAAGTGCTTGATACTTGGTCGTACGACCTTCATGTTTTCACATTGACAATGATTTGTTTGTATTACAAATTGTTTATTTAGGATAAACCGGCAAGGGTACTAATTAACTGCTAATAATAGACAAAAATATATGGAAGGGAGGTGGGACTAGGGGAGGGAGGGGGAAGCTCCTCCAGGCCTGGTCCGCCACTGATCATCTGAAGTTAAAATGATAGAAGATAGTAACGTATATAGAGAGATAATTGGAGGGGGAAGAAGGGAAAGAGAGAGAGGGGGTGGGGGAGGGAGAGAGGGAGTCCAAAAGTCCATTCTTCCTGCGTAACAATAAGCACATGCACGAATACACCGTCGAGTATTTAATAGTCTCTATGAACAAAATAAGAATAGACTTGAAGACACTAAAAGGCCTCTCGGATAAGAAATTTTATATCCCTCATGTATAGTTGTTTGCATTGCGATTGTACAGAGCACGAAAAAGGTATAGACAAGTACTATCTTTCGATCTCAGGTCGAGATAGTACTTTTGTAAAGTAATTTTTTGCTGCTACCCCACTTGCCCACCCTTGCCCATTGAATACGCATAGCAAAGTAGGTTACGCGAAATGTCAAAGTCAATGTCAATGTCAAATGAGCGCGCATCAACTGTATTACATGTATGCATGTTGCGCTTTGTAAAATCTAGCTGAAGCTAAACTGTCTGCAGAATCAGTTCTTATTATTATGTAAAATTCACTTTAAATAGACCTTATTGCCGATGTGGGATATAAAACAAATATTAACCTCCTTTACTTGGGCAATGGATACAAACTATCATCGCCTCGGTGATCTCGGGGCTACCATCTTCCCTCGCCTTGCGGCTCGGGAAGATAGTAGCCCCGAGATCACCTCGGCGATGATAGTTTGTACCATTACCCTCGTAGTCGATTAATATTTGCTTACTATGGACCATTGCGTCGTCTTGAAGCTTTCATCGCAGAATTTGGAAGACACATGCATTCCAGTTGACTGTAGTCTGAAAAGGAACAAAAAAGAAGGGAAAAAGGGGTCATGACCTTGCATCACCTTAATGTATTCAATGGTAAACAACCGATATTGGTACACATTAGTTCAAATATCATTATGCTCCCCATCTCAAACAACCCCGTTCGCCCTTAACTTTCTGAGTATTTAGTTTTATCTTTCCGCCAAAGTCATGATTTTGTAGCTAGGTGTCGTGGTTCATTCACTTAACTCTCAATCCAAGGGTTGAGAGTTCGAATCCTAGCCCGGCACTCACGTCTTTTGGCAAGGCATTAAACCACATTTGCCACTCACAAATTTCTGGGGGTAATAATAAGTGCATTAATAATGACGAGGCTTTCCTGTGTAAAAAATATTATTGTTATTATCATCATTATCATTTTTATTATCATTATTATCATCATTATCATCATTATCATTTTTATTATCAATATTATCATTATTATTATTGTTATCATTGTTATTATCATTTTTATTATCATTATTATTAATATTATCATTTTTATTATCATTATTATCATGGTTATTTTCACCATTAGTTATGAGGTGAAAGGGGGAAGGATGCAGCTCTCCCAAAGGACTTTTTAAGCTTTTATAGTTAGGCATTCATTACCTCATAATCGGCCAGCGAAGTGTCTGAACATGAAATTATATATGTTTTCTCGTGTATATTGATGACAAAATACAATTTGTGGCCTCTTATCTATTGCTTATTTGCTTTGCTCTTTTGCATAGTTATAAACGTCGAGTTGGCCCTAACCCTTATCACGAAAATGTGTTGGAACGCTCATAGTTGTGACCCAAAATCAACGTTCAATAAAATGCCCTGATTAATTTGGTTAAATGGCATAGAGGCCTGTCAACCAATACGACGTATCGGGTTTGGTCACGTGATAACATATTTCAAAGGAGCTAGATTGTACAGTATATAATCGGGATTCATATACATATACCACTTCAGAAGTTGGCCTTATTCGATTGAAGTTCATTACTTGACCCCCTTCTGCTGTGTGTGAAACTATATAATATATTCGCGTGTATTGGAACACTCCGTCCATTCAGAAGGGAGTCACCAACGAAACAACCCACCGGACTTGTGCGGTCAGTTTACTTTGTGGCAAGCTTGAACCATCTTTATCTTTATCCAAATTAGGAATGACTTTAAGTACCTAAATCAAACAGTAGCCAGCCAGGAATCTGTGTCGATACTCTGCCAAATTCTCTCTGCAATACACTGTATTTTACATTGAACGGTACTGTATGCGTTCTGCAGTAGGTTGTTCTGATCATCGCAAAATCAGTTTTCATCAGTTTGCTAAAGGAGTTTACAGTGGGTTTTCTTTCTCCAAAGACACATCAGAGTGAAGTGCACAACATTTTACTCGGTGATCTATTTCAATAAAGGTGTGCCTACTGCGTATCAAGAACATATTCCATTATTATTAGCCATCTGAAAATCGAAGTCACTTTGTTTAGCACGGATTAGGGAACCGAAAAAACAAACCAGGTGAATCTTCACTGCTAGGGTGTTATTTTCTTGAACGGTTTAAAAGCAAGAAAATGTCTTCTCCAAACGGAACTATTGGTGGGAGTAGGACCGTTCTGTGGTGTGTTCCGAGGGCAATCTCTACGGCTTTCACTAAGTGTCTAAGCTTCATAGATGACAGCGAAGTGTGGTTCGAACCCTATACCTACAGTTATGTCGCAAGAGTAGAGTATAAACTGCACACCAAGCTCGATATCCCCATGGAATATGAGGGGAATGAGGAGGTCTTCCAGAAGGCCGGAGAAATGGTGGATATGATTTCACAATCAAAGATTGAAGCTGATCGTCTGCCGTGAGTATTTTCTTCTTATTATTTCCTTTCTCCTTTCTCGATCCCGTCTTCTTCTTCTTCTTCCTCTTCCTCTCCCTATTTCCCTCCTCCCCTAAGTACATTCTCCCATTTTCCTTCTTCTACTTCATCTTCTTCTTCTTCTTCTTCTCATTCTTCTTTTTTTCCTCCTCCCCTTCTTCTTCTCCTTTTTTATTAAATCTTCTTCTTCATTCCCTCCTTCCTTGTTTTCGTTTTATTTGTAATTGCACCTCTTTCTGCTACCCAAACCATCTCCCCTCTTTAAATATTTCACATGACACCAGTTGAATTCCTTTTGGTTATCACCCCCCCCCCCCCCCCCCCCCCCACTGAGCGAATTATTGGTCGGCTGATTCGCCGCTAAGTATTTGCTCACGAATTGGGCCCCCTCCCCTGTCGCCGGCTGGATCCGCCCCTGACCCTGACTCTAAACTGAAACATAAACCTTAAACTCACTTGCAACCCTGTAAAATGTGATTTTATATCTTTTACAAAATAAAGCAAGGACGAATCACCACCGGAGGATATGCTGTAGCACCTCATTGGTACCATCATCATCACCATCCCTCGTTATCTGTTACTTCTTAAAACTAATGTTAAAGCTAGGGTAATAATTTCCGAAGCTCTTTGGAAGTGTTAGAGATGTTATTTCATGATGTACATGTATTATGCGCTATACAAGAACTGAATATTATTATTTTTTATTATATTTCGAATCATTTAATAATGCATTCTCTCCATCACATGCAGATACGGATCTGTGAAGCGTCGTCTTGAAGCTAGTAGTACCAAACATGTGTTTGTCAAGGATATGGCCTTTGCGATGACTGATGGGTATCGCCAGTTCCTGCCTAAGGGTTACCGACATACCTTCCTCATCCGGAACCCACACCGCGCTATCCTTTCATACCGAAAGTCCATGTTTAAGCAGTTCTCTGAGTTAGGATTGTTAGAAGGTGAGATCACGCGAAGGGGAGAGGGTTCATGGAGACATTTCAATGGGGAGGGTACTCTAAATAACAGTTTAAATGGAAAGTCCACTCTGAAGTTAAGTTGGTTTTGATAGAAGCAGCACAATGCAAGAAACGGATCAGTGAAAGTTTGAGCAAAACCCGATTAAAAATAAGAAAGGTCCCCTTCCATTTGCCCTGTGCTAACAAAAATATACATTATATACATATACTTTGCATCATACATTCATCCTGTGAAACAGATCTATTCCGTCATCAATAACAAAGAAAATGAAAATTTATGAGGAGCTCGCGAGATACGTCACAGTGTTGCCACTTTGTGTCTCACTGATGACATTTTCCTATTTGTAATCTGATATTGCTCAAACTTTTACCAATTTGCCTCTCTCATTTTTATGATTTCATTGATACCAACTTAATATCAGAGTGGACTTCCCCTGTAAAGCAAAATGTTAGTTAAAGGTAAAGACCAGTATTGGAAACGCCCCAATTTCAACAAATGAAATGGAAGCTCTCATTACCAATCATGTGAAAGAATATGTTTTGACTAATACATGATGATAAAAAAATTGCCGGGAAACCGCCTACTAATTCATATATTTGGTAAATTTGTTTCTCTCATGGACTGTGAGAGATATAGGGTAGTCCCATATACATCTTTCTGTGTATAGTGCTTGTAACTTTACGAAGAATGGGCCAAATTTCTTATCATTTTGATGATTCCAGAACCTTGCAGATGCTAGATGCTAGATGATCAACCTTTTCTGATCGATTCCACAACGTTTCTTTCACAATTCAATCGCATGACCATAACTGGTCTTTACCTTTAACGTATAACGTATTGATTAATCTATGCAGTGCTGTAGGATGGAGAGTTTTATCATTAAAAACTAAAAGTATTATTCCTACGCGATTCGATAATGGAGGTACATAGAAGCTATAAATGGGTTGTATAGTTTGAAGGAATACATTACAACATCATTATCTGCCGAGTCAAAAACCACTCAGTCCCAATGTTATTTTTGTTGGAGTTTGCAATAAGAGCGTACTTCGTAATTTTAAAGATACGAAGGTTGTGTGTTTGTTTGTACGACTTGAGTTTTAACAATTCTGCAATTTACTTAGGGGCTTGACCGATAAGCGCTTTATAGACAATCAACAGAGTCTTGATTGCAATTCTTTTGCATAATAGAGGCCAGTGCAGATCTCTCACAAGAGGAGTGAGCCGGGAGATGGAGCGTGAAATTCCATTTGACCGACGGCCAAAGAGACCGAAATCCCACTAAACCAACATAGCCTATTGGTCTTAAAAAAATAGACAAGTTGGCAGAAGTTCGTGAGACATACATGTCGGCCTCGCAGGCTTCCACACGTAAATCCGCATCTGATAGAAACTTGTACAAGTCCCTTGCAGCAGGTTGTGAGGGAAACGAGTTTCGCTGCGTGCAAAATTTGTACAAAGATTAATCGGTGATTCATTTCAGTCCAGTGTACGTATACAAGCATTGGCGCAATGCATATGGCAATGGTAGAGAGTATGTTTGTCTTTTAATGATCTTTTTCCACTTTTATCGATAGGTGAAGCTGCCGACGAGAAGACATACGATCTCGAACGTGATGACCACTTATTTGCACCGGGATACTTCGTCAAGGAGCTCTATGACCTGTGGAAGTACCTCCAAGATGAGAAAATCGATCCTAATCCTATCGTCATCGACGGTGACGATCTGTTGACGAAACCTGCCGAGACTCTGTCGGCTTACTGCGCTGCCGTGGGGTTGCCGTATAACGACAGCTTACTACAGTGGGATGCATCACTTGAGTCTTTCAAAACCATGAAAGCTTGCGGCGACAATCTTCTCATGGATCTCGCGAATTTCTACGGGACAGCGATGAAGAGTAGCTGCTTTTTCCCGCCCAGCGAGAAGCCATCCCGTGATCAAATGCCGGCTGACGTCATCAGATGCTCTGACAAAGTTATGACTTGTTTTGAAGAAATGTATGAAAGTCGATTGAAAGTTTAGGGAGGTAAAAATAAAGCGGGTCAAGAGACGTTCAACATTCGATCTGATTGATACACGAATCTAGAACCTTTCTTCTTCTGTCTGTCTTTATATATTTGTTTTCTTTCTCTGATTAATTTTCTTTTTTTCTTTCCTTCATTCTCCTTGTTTCTTTCTCTCATTCTTTCTCTCTTTATCTCACTTTTCTTCTCTGCTTTCTACTCATTCTGTGGCTCTATCTCTCTCGTTTTTTATAGCCGTTGTGAACCCTTTCTCACCTTCGTACTTAAGACACGGGTAATACGGGCTCTGAAATGTTGTATTGGAGGGGGGGGGGGGGGGGGGTATGGGCGTTTGATTAATTTTGTAGGTTTTGGAGAGGAGGCAATCGATATAATGTACTTTAGGGTTACTATATTGTATATGTTATATTGAGAGAAAACAATCATATTTTCCTCTTCAATATATTTTACAATGTATTCAATATCATTCACATAATATCTCTTGATCCAATATTGAATGTATGTTATATTGTGCAACAAATCGTTGACCATGGTTACCTTTAAAAGATTTACGGGAACAACTTCAATTTTGAGAGTCAATACGGACCCATATCATAACGATTGATTTGTAAATAGAGCCAATATTAAGCCAACACCAATTACCAGTTTGGAATGACAAACAACGCCAACATTTGGGTTAATAGCTTTGACTTTTATCAAAAGTCGTTGTCTGTTGTATCTATTGACCGATGTTTAAAGGTAGGTTTAATCATGTTGGTGAGGGGTCCATGGTACAAGTTTGTCATGTGAGATTAGTACAATATTGGAACTATAAGATAGTAATAATGCTGATTGAACTCGTCTTATCTTGATTGTGCTCCACACCACATGGGCGTATCCAGGACATTGAACGGATGAAGGAAAGGGGAGCACAGTTCTGAAAAATTCCTAATAATTATGGCAAATAAATAAAGTGAAATCGAAATTGTTGAATTCGGTGATAAATGGAGAAATTTTAAAAAGGGCTCAAAATGGTTTGCTTGACTATTCAGTCTAAAAAAATGCAAGAAGGTAGAAGGAAAATAAAAAGAAACAATAAGGAGAACGCGTTTTGTTAATGCCACATTGGGTTTTACAATAAATGTTCACGTGGAAGTGCCGTGGTGAAGTGTGTCATTCACTTCACTCTCAATCCAAGGGTTAAGGGTTCGAATCCCAGCCTGGCACTAACTAGTCATATGACATTGCTTTGTCATGTCTTTTAGTAATCCATTAATTCACATTTGCCACTCTGCACCCATGTGTTAATGGGTACCTGGCAATTGCTGGGTAATAAAACTTGCATGGCCCTCAGGTAGAAGAGCGTTAAAGCTGATAAGGCTTCCCTGGGTAAACAACATTATTGCATTTGCATGAATATTCTCTTGAGTATTATCAATGTGTATAGCTGCATAGCTGCATCATTATAGAGTATTTTATGACTGCATTTGTTTAAAATGTCAAGTTAAAGTCAAGTGAATTCGTACTTCTGATCCTCTGATCATATTGATCTCTTTATTTTATGAGTGGTCTTGTATTGTCAATTAATTTGGTCTTCATTTATATGCAGATGGACTTGACAAATGTGTTCATTATTCAAAGGTCATAATTTCATAAACATTTAATATTTTGATTCGAACATGACTGTTTTCTTCCAAGGTTGATGATATCATATGATATTTAGAAAAATATATTATGGTTTTATACTGAAATGTGAATGGATATTAAATTATCTTTCTGTCATAATATATTTATGAATGTTGTGTGTTTCTTTGTTTGTAATGGATGCCTTTGCGCTTTGAAACGAGTGAAGACATTCCATTCACACAATTATCTGTAAAGCGCTTAGGCCATTAGCCATTAACCCCCGTTGGATCGATGTATTGAGCGCTATATAAAAACGGATTGGTTAATAATCACCGTCAAATTACTAGTCAAGGACATTAAACACTTTTCATGTCTTCTTAGGGATATCGTAATATATATTATAGAACAAACCGAGAAAGGTACTTTTTGACATAGGATTACATGAACGTTCGTGAAGGTTGGACATGGCTAAGCACGATGAGGCGTTATTCCTCTCCCGCCAAATACATAATTGATGATTCGATTCATCAGATTTCATGCCGCTGTATATACTGTATAAGTACTGAACAATAACAAAAGTGTTCTGACATGCACTCATTTGTTGGAATAAACTTTTATGCCAGTTTTCCCTTTAAAGATACCGAGCGAGTTCTGGACAAATCCTAAAGCTTGCCATAGGCCATTAACCCCCTGCTTATAGGTCGGTGAAATCCAAATACAAGTTGATTCCTGTTGATGTGCAGGGCTGCTTACATCTCATATTTTGTTATTCAAACATATAAATATATTTCATAGATTTTATATATTTTTTTAAATAATTTTGTCAGACCTGCTAAGTAGCCCATTCTAAAAAATGCTCCAGATCTCATTCATATACGTGACATCATAATCAAGAGACAGCGGTATATAGCTAAATCCGGAGCTAAATCAGAGCTGACCACCTGTTTACACAAGACCATTCAATACCGACAAAGGAGTTGCTATGTCAGACGTGCTGTAACTCACTAGGAAAAGGAAGGTATTATGTGGAGGTAGGCCTACTATGAAAGAATGCAATTCTTTTGTGAGCATGTAGTCCCGGAAAACACATAGGCTCACTTGTTTAGGGTACCCATCACACGTCTTGCATTTTGCAATACAGTCCAACATGATACCAAACGTATACACACACACATAAAAGATTTAAAAAGATCGAAACCCAACCATCAATTCCATCGCTCAAGAGTAAACGTTAGTCACTTGATTCACCCCCGCCCCCTCAAGTAGGCCTACCCTGTTTGTTCGTGCAAGGTAGAGGTCACTGCTTGAAATTGAACTTTAGTCGACTTCATGTCACGTGATCACTGTCCGAGGTCTACGTCCCTCCATACAATTAACTACATGCACGTTGTACACCGTGTATTGATCGTTCGTGTAAATAATTATACACCGGCCCGACTGTACGAAGATTCATGCAGGTAAACGTTCATATTCCATTTCCTTACTTCCAACATTGCCTCAGAAATAATTTGTTAATGTATTGAGTTAAATCTATGTACCTATAGCTATACACGACCTTCATCTATCTACATGACATGGTCATTCGTAATTTTCATGTTATACCTCGCTTATAATATATTTTTAATTATGATATGTGCATATTTTCAATATTTGTATGGTTTTATTATTGTACATCTGTCTCAATTCAGCCACTGGCTGCAACGGAAAAGATAATACAACCATCAATGCTATCCAATACTGTGCGCTTCGTTTCAGATCATCCATATACATGAAGCCGTGTCGTTTCTGTTGAAGGCCTAATAGTGTCGAACCCTATCTTTCCACAGTTATACCCCCATACTTGCAGAACATGATACTTGAAGTACTGGTGTAGATTAGGAAAAGTGCAATTGCTTTCATGATAATTATATTTGGAATATCAACATTTTGAACAAAATAACGCCGAGAATGAGTTCTACAAGTAATGATGGCGGTAGCAGGACCATTCTCTGGTGTTTACCAAGGACCGTCTCTACAGCTCTAGCCAAGTGTCTCAGCCACATTGAAGGTTGTGAGGTATGGTTCGAACTCTACTGCTACTCCAAAGCGGCAACGGTCGAGTATAAGTACCAGACCAAGCTGGACCTCCCGACGGAGTACGCAGGAAATGAGGAGATCTTCAAGAAGGTCAAGGCAATGATGGACATCATGGCAAATAGTCCATTTGAAGCCGATCGCCTCCCGTAAGTTTGTTCTCATCTTTTTCTCAGGGACGTTGAACTCTATCTCCTTGTACCTTCGTCTATAAAACTCGATTGTTATGATTTCCTTTCCCTTTAAAATTAGTTGAAATTTAACAAGGAATCATAGGCCCTTGCCTTTAAGAGAGCATGTCGCCAGAATGTTTATATGGCATATGTTTCGAGATCCATTGATAAGCATGCCCCTTTTGTTGAAGTAGTAAGAGGAAAAAGAGAAAGAAACCATATGTACGAAATTTGATAAGGATCAAACACAGATTATTTTGTAAGATTATAAAATCTCACCGCGATGAAGTACTGTACATGTGACAAATCATTAGCAATATATCAATGTTTGGCTTCTATTCTAAGATAAATTATCTAAAAGAAAATGCTTCATTGGGTTATTTGAGACTCGCAACGGAGACACAAATAGGACAAGGACATGAGACCTGTTCCATTGTGGAAATAGTCGAAGTAAATTAATACATCCGGGTCATGTTTGTATGGCGAGGGTAATGGAGATAAAGATTTTGTTAATTCAAATTCTTGACTTTACCTGAACATTCAATGGTTGTTTTGTTACATGTGCCCAAATTGCGCGAAAGATAATGTTATCCGCTTGGCTATTCTTTTGGTAAATACATTTATAAACGAGCTTTGTAGTTATTAGTTTTGGAAGCCTGTATTATGGCCAACACTCTTCTTAATATACTTACTTCTACAGATACGGATCGGTAAAGAGTCGTCTTGAAGCTGCTACTGCCAAACACGTATTCGTCAAGGATATGGGCATGGCGATGACTGAGGGGTACCGTGAGTACCTACCTAAAGGGTACCGTCACACCTTCATCATACGTCATCCAGATCGGGTCCTACTCTCCTATCATAAGATGACGTATAAACATTTCTCTGAGATAGGAATACTGGAAGGTAGGGTACCTCTATCACTCCAATTGAAGTTAATTTAATTCACTTCTTCCGTTGAATTAAACTCACTTCACTTCAATTTAATCCAATTTATTTCTTCAGTTCAATTCCATTCAATTAAATTATCCAATCCGGTTCAACCCTAACCAATCGCATCCAATCCAATTCAATCTGATCCAACTCAATTTAATTTTAAGTTCAATTTATTTCTTTTAAATTAGATTAGATTAAATTCAATCCGATTCTATTCAATTGAATTCAATGATTTTCAATCAAACCAATTCCTATCCAATTTAATCCGATTCAATTCAATAACATGATTTTTTTTCAGTCGAATATTTTTAATTTCAGTTCAATTCAATCATATTCAATTCAATTCACACCTCACATTATCCACGTCTATAGCGGCGCCTCTGTTGATCAGTACATGTTCATGAATATTTCTAGGCCTGATTCGTAACAGTAGGCCTACGTTAATTTACTTCATCAGGTGACGCGGCCAACGTGAAGAAGTACGATATCGAGCATGATGACCGCTTCTTTCCACCGGGCTTCTTCGTCAAGGAGCTCTACGACCTTTGGAAGTACCTCCAAGATGAGAACATAGAACCCAATCCTATCATTATCGATAGTGAGGACTTGTTGGCGAATCCCGCGGGAATGCTTTCGGCTTACTGCAATGCCGTGGGGTTGCCATATGACGACAGCTTATTAAAATGGGACGCCTCAAGCGAGGTATTTCAGAAGATGAAGGCATCGGGTGACCAGCTGATCCAGAGTATGGTCAATTACTACGGGACTGCTATGAAGAGTACCTGCTTCAACCCGCCTAAGAAGATGCCATCACGTGATGAACTACCACCTGACGTCATCAGGTGCTCGGACAAGGTCATGAAGTATTATGACGAGATGTATGAATGTCGACTCAAACTTTGATGCATAATGGTAGTGGCGGGAAGAACTACAAGTAGAGTAGATATCAATAGGATTTCAATGGGAGTGAATTTCAATAGGAAGGGAGCCATACATTCAAAGCTATTGTCCTAATGGCGGACTGATGAATATTGATCAATCAGAATAGGTCAGGAGAGCTGAGATATTTGTTACTAGGTCATCGTGACTGTCCCATTGGCCAATGTTGGCCTGGTGGTAAAGTCGCTGCCCGGCAAGCCGAAGGTTGCAGCTTCAAATCTCGTTGGTTCCAAGATTTTTTTTGACTAATTTTAAATTGCAAGATTGAGTACGCGATCTTTATTTCCTGGTTCAAGTCATTTTTTTTAAACCAAACAATTACAACCTTATCCGACATGGTAAGAGGTACTGGAAGTGTATAACTTTTATATTCCGTTTTTCTAAAGCACATATCACATTATGATATAAATCTAATCTATATGCGCTTCCAAAGAGCTTGAGAAAATTATTACCCCCGCTTTATAAGCGCACGGTGCATTTCAAGGAATAATCCTACCAGGTTCCCATTTACTACACCTGTGGGTGGAGTGTTGCGAATGCTGATTAGCGTCTTGCCAAAGGTCGTTAGTGAAGTGGCAGGGATTCGAACCCCGTACCTTGTAGATCACAGTCCGGAGACTTTTCCCCTTCTGTCGGGCTTCTGAGACCGAGGTCTGGATATGCCACTGGAAAAAGCATGAAGCTTACTCTGGGCCAGAGGCTAGGAAATCCTTAAAACATTGTACTTTAAAGCCAAATCAAATCGATTCTTAGCTTCTTGTTCAGATTTGTTAAACTTCCTCTTTCTTATTAATGAGTAGATGCGGATTCCATGTCATTTGGTATTTGATAACATTTCTGTACATAAACTTGATCTTGAATCAATTACAGATATATTTTCTTGATTACTTTTCATTGTTGTACTTGCTCTACTGAGGCAGAGTTAAAACACTTCTGGTTCACATTGGTTCAACAATTGAGAAGAGAGAGAGAGAGAGAGAGAGAGAGAGAGGGCACATTGAACTTAGCCTGTAAAACAAAGACAAATCCAATCGCACGTATCTTTTTTTGTATAAGTCATAGGAAACTAATCATGAGCAAAAGCGGGGAGAAAAAACAAAAAACAAAATATAAGAAAAAATGTGAACATGGAGGTGGGGGGGGGGGGGGGGGTAAATCATTGGCTCTGGAATCTCGGAGCATTTTATGGATTATTTTACGAAAATATTGCTGTCTCGACAGTTATGCATGACGCAAGTTTTGACACCTGAGACAGTCTCGATAAGCTCCCAATTAAACTTTGTCTACGGCATGACCTTACAATACGTGACTAACCATTATTATCATTTTTTATAATCCGAACTGATACATTCCAAAAAAAGACCCCAAAAGGGTCAAGTCGATGTTTTCAAAGCCATTTATAACACTTTAGAGGTGTGAACTTTAGAATGTGTGATACGCCTTTAAGGGGCCATTTCAGAGGTTGATGGACATGAATGAGTAGCACTTGTGTATGAGAGTGACCCCCCCCCCCCCCCAGACTTCATGAACGGAATAAATCCTTCCTTATGTTAAGTTACTCTTTGGAAATTTTACCTTGTCATAAGTGAGTTTTGAATCTTGAAGTATTTGTATAGGTGTCTAATTGCATAAGCATTTGTACTACCATTTAATATAAGCTCCTGGAACATTTGAAGAAAAGGTATAATCCTTTTTTTCCCCTATTATCTTTTTTCTATAAAGACAATGATCGCTTGCGTGTGATATCAAAACAATACTTCTGCACAACGCAAAGCACATTCCACAGCTGTCGACAACGCTACGTGCATATAGGTAATCATAGCAATGATTATATCCATAAGAGGGTTAAACAGGGTTCAATATCACATGTCAAGTTTTTTCCAAATGGGGCTCGGATAGCTTGACCCGAAGGTGAATATATCTGTTGGCTCTTCATCTTACTGCATTTCTTGTGGTTTCGCATTTCAGTGCATGTTACTCTTTGACAATAATAATAATATGGCTCATATAGTTCGATTGTCCATGGATTATCATGCGGGTTGCCGGCGGCGAGGGCGGGGGCCCAATTCGTGAGAAAATATTTAGCGCCGAATTAGCCGGCGATTAGGCGGAGGGGGGGGGGGGGGGGAGCACTATTTTGTATTCTTATTCGACACCCCAACAACCCCCCCCCCCTCCCCCTGCTTAATCGCCGGCTGATTCGGCGCTAAATATTGACTCACTAATGGGGCCCCCGCCCTCGCCGCCGGCTGGATCCGCACAAAGATATTACAAAATCCAGGGGTGGAAGCCCGTCTTCTTTCTTTTTTTTTAAAGGTAAAATTAACGTTACCATCTTTTAAAAAACCTATTTCTGGGGCCTGGGGTGGGGGCCCGGGCCCCCCTGGATCCGCCCCTGGGATCGGGGACTTAAGGCAATTAGCCCATACACGCGCTATCCACAATAATCTTATACAGTCCATTCCAAGGATCAGTAATCCTACCAGGCGGGTACCCATTTACCTCACCTGAGTCGAGTTTTGCAAATATAGATGAAGTCTGGCCAGTGAATGTTGGTGCTGTGGCAGGAATTCGAACCCATGCCTTGTGGTTCACATTGCAGAGACTTACACATTACCACTATACCACAACACCCCTTCCTCCCTCGCATTTTCATTCAACCCCCTCCCCCACCCGACCATTCAGCTCGAGTTATTGTTCGGGTTCATAGATCAGCTTTTAGAGTTATTTCCCCAGCGGGGATTATAGGAGAAGGTTCACTGTGTACATGCACGATGTCGATGTTCTCTCCTTTCATGTAAACTAGGCCAATGCTGCTGATTTGAAGCGTTTCCTTACTCTGAACTTCAAAGTGAAGGGAGACATACTTTTTAGATTATTATATCAAAATTTATTTCAATCAACAACACTAGACTACATTATTGTGAACTTTCATGCTCTCCTGTTTCTAAACCAGCCTCATTCATTTTATGAGATTAAATTTGTACAGACAAAAATCCTGTTTGGAAATCTGGAATATGTTTAAGATAAAATTTAGTCTTGCTGAAGTATTTGCGAGGGAGGGGGGTGGGGGGTCGAAACGTTTTTCCGCAGAACCTAGACGTTTTCCCGCAGAACCCAAATCTAGCATATACTAAGTACATATTGAGTACAAAAAGAGAATATGCCCCTCTTATTATTAAACCCTCGATCACCAGGATTCTTCTTAGACAGAAAAAAGGGCAACTGGAGATGTGATAGGCCTCACCTTTACTCCAGAGAATCCAGAGCTCGTGTAACATGTTACTGAGGGCAAGTGTCATGCTTCAAATCATTTGAAAGTGGTAGTGGTTTTTTGTCCAGAATCAATTTTATATTATACAAAGGCAAATAACTATTGAATAAAAATTGACTTGTCAATTAATAAAACCAACATGTGTTTGATATTTACCACTTTTATGAAACCTTCGGTCATCCCTTTATTTCATTCTTTAAAAATTTAAATTCGGATTCTGAGTGGAGACAGGGGGGTAATTTCATTGCTTGGTTGGGGGGCTTCGAGTTTTCAAAGAGACACATATTTCTCGCCAAGCTATTACGGTTCATGACTGCTTTCAAATCACTCCGTCTAGTTTTCTGGCGTTTTTTTGTTTGTTTCATTATTTGTTTTATCTTCTCGTCACGATTAGATAATAGATTGTAAAAATGAAACTCAACAAATTAAAGGTAGAAATATAACGAGGTGTCATTAATGTACTCAAGCTATTCATCAGCAAGAAAACAAAAAGATAAGTTGTATTTACCGAGAGAGGAAAGCAAACAGAAGTTTATCTCTAGACGCAGCTATCAATACTCCAATGATGACAGAGTTATTTAGTCGTATTTATTAGAACAGATTGAAGAACTATACTGTATATATACAGAGTATAAAACCAAACAAGAAATATCCCTAAATACTATTTAAACAAATAATGCCAAAGTAGATCTTTTGACCTTTAGTCGATTACTGAGTTGAGTGCCTTTTTATAAGAATTAATGACATTTGACCGACTTTTATAAGATTGGATGAGAAGGTGACTTTCAATTGATTATACATTAACAAGCATGTACACGCTTAGGCAGGGGATGCAGCCCCTATAAATGATTATCTCAAATAATCAATGTACAGTCATCAACTGGATATAAATGGCAAATCAATCCATTTAAGTAAATAATAGTAATAATGGTAAATACTATATAACTAGGCTTCAAACATTAGTCACTGTGACCTTTAATCAGCATGACATGACAGGTTGACCTCATTCCTTTAAATATAATATTTTGTTGAATATATTGTTCATGATAATTGTTTTATTGGTTGTCCTCGTCAGGCTCGAGATGCTTCACCTAGTGACAATGTTTCATTTTCTTTTTCGAGGTACGAAGTGAATATTGCATGTCTAGTGTAGGCTTAGAAGGATCTGATATTAGCTTTTTGAGTTGCCTTTGCTGCAATCCCTAAGGCTTGGTTCCTGTTATACTGGATAATATTGTTACCCATCAAAATAAGTATCAATATGTCCTGTACAGCCTGAAAACCATAGGTTTGCCCCCTCCTGGAGGGGGAGGGGGGGGGCACTCCCGGCCAGTATGACTGGCTCCGCACCTGCGTCCAGGAAAAGCGTCGAAAGGTTGTATTTGTCAGCTATACGGCGTCGTCGACGTTTTCCTTAAAACGGGGTGTTTTTCAAGCAATGATGGCACACACAAAAACAGAGGTGTCTTTTCAGGTTCACAGGTTTCGACGTTTTCTTACAGACGCCATTAGAGTCATTTCAGAAAAGGTGCGATACGCCATTTAGTGTCCATTTCATAAAAGGTGCATTTGGGTCCATTTCAGAGGATGACGGACACGGGTGGGTAGCACTTTTGTATGAGAGTGACCCCCCCCCCCTACTCCCTCCCTCTTACACACACACTCACACACACACCCGCACACGCTCTCTATCTCTCTCTCTCTCCCTATTCCCTTCCTCTCTTTACTTTTGGTTCTCTTTGTCATTCCTCTTTGCTCCGTCTTCTTCCGCCCTCTCCCTCTCGTCTTGTGATCTATCCACATCTTCCTTTACGTCAACATTCTTGAAACAGAGAAATACTCCTTCACAAGGTTCGAGATTTTAGTGTCCATATATAATACAGAAATTCGTTTTCCACTGTTTTAACATGTAATATGTGAAACATAAGACAAAAACATGGTGTCGTGTGCTGAAAGCCAAAAGGGCGTCAAGACTCTATAAAGAAAAAGTCTATGAGCAGGTACGGTCTTCCGGCTCTCAACACATAACATAACAAGACATTTATATGACTTATAGAATTCTGAATCACATCGTGAATAAATTCAGGTATGAATATAGATGTGAATATGAAACTAGAATAGGAGCATAAGTTTGAAACGTATTGAAATTATACACTGTATCAATAACATTCTAAGGCAAGTCATGGCATATCATTATATTGTTCCCAAGTATAGGTAAACATACGATTATCACCGAATCACGAATAAAAACTCATTCAAAAGATCTAAAAATCACTAACAAGAGCAGCACTTTTGCTTAAAATGCTAAAAGCTGAATTATTTGTTTGTTTAATGAAATCACACCATTGCACTTATATGTCTTACATGAATGGACAAATCTAAAACTTTATCTTTACAAACGAGGTAATTGTTTGATACTATTTTAGGTTTTGAACAAGATAAAGTTTGTTTACTTCCATACATAATCTCTTTTTTATCAAAGCAAATTATATTTAGAGATGGTCTTATTTGTATTCGAGGCGCGCTGAAAAGTTCAAAGTGATATAAAAAGATGATAAGTCGTGATCGAGCGTCCTCATTGTGGTTCACAGTCTGGAGACTTATCCACTGGACCAAAACACAGCTACATACACACTTCTGCATGCAGTTCTGTTCACTGTGGGTGATTTTTAGCGAGATTTTGTCAATTTCATATTATTTTGATGAATTCAAAATAAATCCAACTGCGTCTCCCAATCATTTTTTTATCCACATTGTAAGCACATGACCTGAACTCAACTTTATCTTTCAAATATAGTTCAGTGATCTTGAACTTTGGTTTGTTTGAATGCATGTATATTTAGAAGGCTGTTTAGGAAAGATAAATGCCTTGATTACGGTCGAGGACGTGTAATTTAGTCAAATGGAATCGACAAAATTTTCATGCTGAAGGGCAAGATTTTAAAGATAGGATTCAGGTTTTAGACATGATTATGAAAGTAGTTTGACCTGCTAAGTAATCTGTCTTAGAATTTAAGAGAAAAGTATACTTGACAGTTAAAAGAAAGTTTATCTACCTTTTGTGAGGAAACAATTTATGCTAATTTTCAATACGAAAGACAAAATAACATTTCTCTCCTTACTACGTTTCAAATATAGTTCTAAAATCGTCTGTATTCATAAAAGATAAAGAGTTTAGTTCTGGTTATGCAATTGCATGTGAAAGAAGCTTTGTGGGAGCAATGGAAAAGTTGATGTAGTAGATAAGTATTGGTATAATACTGTCAGGTTTTTTAGCATCATAAAAATAGTAAGATATTGGCCAAGTCTTGCTCAAAGTCACATACACTTATTGTACTGCACATATACATGCGCATATGGGACTACGCAAACATGTAGCACGAAAGTTGTGGTCCACAACCTGTAGTCATTACTTGACATTATTTCGATAATAAGGGCATTTGAAAAGCCATCCTTTTCAGGGGGACTTTTTTTTATGACACTCTTCCACACTAACATTTAAACATGGAAGAGTTCAACAAAATATATTTGTACTTGTCCAAGAACTTTAAAATCGTATAAACTTTAGACACGGCTTAAACCCTGTCCATAAAAGGTAGTCCATCTAGGCTTGGATGGTTTATCTCTATACAGATTTCGTACAGAATAATGAGGTTTGATACTTGGTGTTCCATGAATTAGGGTGTTGAGATATATCAAGAGAGACGAGACACCAGTGGTGAAATAGATGAAAGAGAGGAGGCCGAGAGAGAGGTCAAGATAGATAGATAGAGAGATAGAAAGTTATATATATATCGATAGAGAGAGAGAGAGAGAGAGAGAGAGAAAGAGAGTGGAGGGAGGAAGAGACAGAGAGAAAGGGGAAAGGGAGGGGGAGAGAGAGAGAGATGACACCACAACAAAACGAAATCATTAAATTCTTCATATTTTGTAAACCTTGTTTCATATCATAGATATGTTAAGTACTTATCACAATGCACCAACTGAAAACATATTGAATTAATGACAATTCTCAGAATATTCTTAATTTGACTTGACATACAGTAAGATTGGTCCGCTCCCCAGTATAGTATTGTATTTATACCAGACGCTCATCGAGAAACGCCCCTTTTCATTAGATTGTTGCTGATGACTCGTAGATGGCGCTAACCTAGCTAAAAGAGCGCCTTGGCATTCTATAAGACTGATTTGAGAAATGTTGATACATCGCGTTATAAATTTATAGTCTATTTTATACATGAAACATTATGGAAAATTCTTGTAACGTCATGCGACGACCAATTAACCTTCGATGATAATACTGCTCGGTAAAAGTGATTATGTAATTTAAAACAAAAATCAACAGTTAGGAATAATGTACTTCAAAACAATAGCTTGTTGAACACAATTATGTACATTGAGTCAAAGATACGCAATTGATCAATACAAGAGGAAATGTTCACGTATTCAGACACCATCTGTTGATCTCAAAATGAATAAAAAGATATGGAATCATCAATACAAAAATACAATTACAAATCCCAATTTACAACTGTACAATTTGTGTATTAGAACATACATGTAGCTACTCCTACAGTTATCTATATCAGCAATTATCCGTAAACGCTGATTTATACAGGCAGGCGCGTACGCAGGGGGGGGGGGGGGTTTGGGGGGTTAACCCCCCCCCCCCTTTGGTATTTTTTTGTGTGTAAACCCCCCCATAACCCCCCTAAAACCCCCCCCCTTTTGGATTTTTTTTTTTTTTTTTTTTTTTTTTTTTAAATATTTAAAAAAAAAAAAAAAAAAAAATTCCCACGGCTGACCTAAAAAAGGTGACCTTACCCCCCCAACGGAGCAAATTTTCAAATTTCGAGACCAAAAAAAAAAAAAAAAAAAGTGACCTCGTTTGGGGGGTTAAAAAAGTGACCCCGTTTGGGGGGTTAACCCCCCCCCCCTTTGGTATTTTTTTGTGTGTAAACCCCCCCCCCATAACCCCCCTAAAACCCCCCCCCTGTTGGATTTTTTTTTTTTTTTTTTTTTTTTTTTAAATATTTAAAAAAAAAAAAAAAAAAAAATTCCCACGGCTGACCTAAAAAGGTGACCTTACCCCCCCCCAACGGAGCAAATTTTCAAATTTCGAGACCAAAAAAAAAAAAAAAGAGTGACATAACCCCCCTAAAACCCCCCCCTTTTGGATTTTTTTTTTTTTTGTTTTAAATATTTAAAAAAAAAAAAAAAAAAAATTCCCACGGCTGACCTAAAAAAGGTGACCTTACCCCCCCCAACGGAGCAAATTTTCAAATTTCGAGACCAAAAAAAAAAAAAAAAAAGTGACCTCTTCCCCCCCCCCCCCCCCCCCCCCCGCTTATTCAAACGGTCGGCTGAGTCGTTGCGATTTTTTTGGGACCAAAAAAAAAAAAAAAAAGTGACCTCTTACCCCCCCCCCCCCCCCCCCCCCCCCCCCCCCCCCCCCCCCCCGCTTATTCAGCGGCTGGCTGAGTCGTTGCGAAATTTTCGGCCGATTTATAAATGTTAAAACCCCCCCCCCCCCCCCCCCCCTTGAAAAAAATCCTGCGTACGCGCCTGTATACAGGTAAATGCGCCAGTTAATCAATTGTGATGCTGCTGAACAAGAATATACAAATATTGCCACAAAAAGCAGCACTTAGAACAAGTCGAAACAAGTATATGAGTTTAAGTGTGGATGAATGCACTTATAATAACATTCTACAAATAAATGTATCATTAAAACTCACTAGAACATGTGCTTAGCCTCTGGACGAAGTTCTTCAAGCCACTTGAAAAATGTTCGCGAGGAGAAGGAATGCAAGGACCATGAAAGCCCCGCCCTCATTCTCATACATTTTGATTACTCCTCGTTACATCAGAAAATGTTCACCATTCTCCTCTTTGCACACGTCACTATCTAACCCAGATCGCAACTCTCTCATTCACAGCCGCCATTGATCCGTCGCCAAGGTAACTGCGCTGACGATCCACCCATTGCGAGTTTCCGTTTTCCCCCATAGCTGCATAGATGCTCTTGAGCATGACCGCGGTAGGATCAATGTCTAGTTGACACGGGAGACTGGAAGATGGGATCCCCATGTGGAGGCCACCTTCATGGTATCTGCCAGCAGAGAGGAATCGTGAAAGGTATTACCAAAACCTGGGGCCTGTTTTATAAAGACTTGCGATTAAACCAAATCAATCGGAAGTCCTCTAAGGCCATGTAAAATTGATTACATGTTGATCGTCCGGATTTTTTGAAAAAGAGGAGGAGGGTGTACCATGTTATTTGATATTTGATATTTCAAAATGGCCGCTCAAAATGGCCGCTCGGTACATTTTCCCTGACAGTCGAGGCTATTTTTTTTCAAGATGGCCGCCGACAATTTTTTTTTTTTAAATCAGAAATAGAGCCATTTTAGCAGTGTTTTTCATGTTTTTTTTCTTTCAAAAAAAAAAAAAAAAAAAAAAATTCAAAAAATAAATAAATAAATAAATAAATAAATAAATAACAAATAACAAAAAATAGGAGGCGGCCCCAAAAAAGGAAGCGGGCGGGGACGATCAACATGAAATCAATTTTACATGGCCTAATCAATCACAAGTGAGCAGTCCCCTATCCCTTTTTTTTATACATAATTGCGATTAATATTAATTGCAAATACATTGTGTTTAATATCACTCAGCCTTCTATTCAAATTCATTTTGAAAATCATCAGTGAAATAAAAAAGAAAGGAAAAAATCTGTCCGCATTCTAATGAGCAATGATTCACAGATAAATAAGAAATGTTCAAGTTCAGTTTTTAAACAAATCAAAGTGTTAAAACACATTTTCCGACACCAGTTTCAAATCACATATGATACTTTCGAAAACAAATAAATAATTTGAATTACAAACAAATAGCTTGAATGAAACAACGCAAGCCGTAAATCTCTCGGATTGGTTTAAATTATTACTGATTAATAGGTATTTGGCGTCATCTGTGCCTGGGAAGCGAAAAGCGAACTGAATCACTGTAACCCTTGGGTCTCTTCTCCCGGTATAACTGATTGGGGCTATACAGGTGAACCCCCCCCCCCCCCCCTACTCTTATACGAATGGTGCAGTTCACTTAACATAGCCTGGGTCTATGAAACAAGGAAGGGACAGGCTTTAGTCATCCGCCTGGGTTGAATTCGAATCCATGATCTTTGGTTCGAAAGGCAGACGCTGTACCGACTGAGCCAACTCGCCTCCTCAATGTGACTGTAAATAATGGATTGTATAGCGCCCTCTATACTCGAGATAGTCCGGTATTCTAACAATATATTTTTGTGTAGAATTGATTTTTGATCAAATTGTCCATAAATGTCGGGGCTGAGAATAAGACCGATCCGACCAAATCCACAAATGTCCACAATTAATGCCATATGCGCTTTGGTCAATTAATGGTCTTATTACTATCATTAAAATTCTTAACATACCTATAAGGAGTTGTGACCTCATTGCCCCAGCATATAACATCCCCTGTGAATGAAAGGTCTGTCCTCTGGTGCGTGATGATGTTCCAGGAGTAGCTCAGATTCTCCTTACTGTACTGAGCCCATGTGCCATCTTTGAAGGAAATACAAAGTTTTGGTATGGTGTCATGAATTTGGTTCAAATGATCATATTGGAAGCATATGCGATCCTACAATATTCAGTGATCATTGTCGCGGTTGAAATCGAGTCTAAAGTTATGAAATTGTAAATAATAAACTGTTTATGTTGTATAGCTCCCTCTCAAGGTCAAGATTTTAATTAAGCTATGAAACAATGTTTCTTGTCAAAAATCGACCGATTAGCTATTCCCGTTTGGAAATTATATATCACAACTACATATTCTGAGATTTTCAGTGTCGCACCTACCATTGTAAGGCCGTAGGCGCTATTTGAAATTTATCAAAATTTACTGGGAGCACCGGTAAATTTTTATATTCAATTTTTATTGAAGGCAGAAGTGTTTTAGGGGCCAAATTTTCCAGAGCTTATAATACATCCACAGGGGCATCCAAATATATCCAAATTGTAAAGAATCACTATCCACCCAATTTTCAAATTTTTAAATACTTTGTTTGTATTACCTTTAAATATAACATGCTCCACGTCTTGACGGAATGAGGCGTAGCCGTCCTCGGAGAAGGTCCAACCGTTTCCTACCGATGCGTCGCTTACGAAGGAGAATCGGATCTGCTTACGACCTGTTTCCAGAAAAGAAGAGGAAAGAAATGAAATGTTAAGATATTGACTGGCCCAAAATAATAGCCACAAATTAAATGTTCAGGGGACCCGTTTCACAAAG
Source organism: Strongylocentrotus droebachiensis (assembly GCA_035222895.1). Lineage (NCBI taxonomy): Eukaryota > Metazoa > Echinodermata > Echinoidea > Camarodonta > Strongylocentrotidae > Strongylocentrotus > Strongylocentrotus droebachiensis. The sequence goes on from JAVYIG010001830.1 coordinate 293,571, forward strand.
CCTTAATTTGCAATGACAAAAATCAGTGACAAATTTGCTGATAACCAATCAGAAGCAAGGATCTCACTAGCTTATAACATAAACTGTCATTTTCGATGATGACAAGTTTTTGTGAAATGGGGTCGGGGTCACTTCAACGTCAAATAACGGAACAATCTATTGCGTAATTCATACATATCGGACTTTTTTATTCGCTTAATGTTTATCTGTTGTCCGGTTTTTAATGCTTTTGATATTTTCAATGATTTCATGCAAAGCTAAAGATTTTTTTGTCATTCATTGACATTAGAGCAATCACTACTTGGTTTTAAGGATGAGAAGAGATGAAGTAAAGAGGGGCACTCGGTACGCAAAAGAGAATTGGAGAACTTGGCACTGACATGAAAGACCGTATAGGGATGCATGAGTGGAGTAGAATAGAGTAGAAGGGTATACCGAAAGGATTGTGTGTTAAGATGGTAGAAGGAATGAGGATTTAAAGACCACGGAGTAGTGCTGATGGAGATGGCTTTATACAGAGTAGTAGTCTATAAATTGAAGGGGGTGGGCTATGGTTGAAATGGAAAACCAAAAGACAGACATTCATAATTATTGTCCTACCTGTTTTGAAGATATACCGAGAAATCGAGTTGTCCACATGTACACCTGTGTCTGAACCAGTCCCAATACTGAGATCCACCAAGTCTCTCTCATGGACCTGATGGAACAGGTTCGCTCTGACTGGATCTACTAAAGACCTCTCACAGTCTGCTCCTTCGAGCTCGGGACAGATCCACCGGAAGCTGTCCGTGACCTTTGCCACCAGAGACCAACCACCACCGGCAGTCGACATGTCACAGTAGACACGCACTGCATGCTGGGTATCCTTCCTAGGAGGTGAGAAATAATTATATGAATAATAAAAAACAAAAGGTGATTGTCATCATTGCATAAACTACATTAGATGTACATGAGAAGAAGAACAAATATATCAATAACGCATCGCATGTGTCAGGTATCCTGTGAATTAAGATGTTTGCCATTATTTGCATATTTTTAAACTGCATACATTTTCAAGTGTACCAGATGTATGTTTTCACAAATAGATTTTTTTTAAATATTATTTATCACACATTTGTTCCACCTTGCGTGGTGGATTTGAGCGCTTTATAAATAACCAATATTTGTATCATTGTCATTATCGTGTTTTTTTATAATTATTAGTATTATTATTATCATCATCATCATCATTAGATTCGTAAAATATTTCTTTTATTTGCCTCCAGTGTTATCTGTAATCAAAGAATCCACACAACAGTCACTTTTATTTTCAC